>LJZU01000019.1:0-38299 GCA_001513805.1 Davidsoniella virescens | reverse complement strand
AAATCGTCTTGTTGTCCTTCTTGTATCAACCTTCTGGCTTTAGCAACTGACATGAAGATGTCCTAGGAACGGTATTTGTAGCTCCTATTGTAGTATATGTCTACTGTACTTGAATTCTGCAAAAAAATATTTTGTTCGAGGACTTTATATTTCTGTCCGGTATTAAGCCTGGTGTCGTAAAACCCCAATGACTCGGGTAGATGTGAAATATAGTCAAGTCAAGTTAAAAAATATCTTTATTTTCTTCAAAATAGCAGTGGTAGACGCTTTAGAAAAACAGATTCTAGAAATTAATGTCGTCATTATTTTCACACCAAGCTTGCCATAAATTAATATAGTCAAGTAGATATGTCGATAGACTCATTATATTTTTGGCCCTTTTGCCCATTCTACCACGTTCTTGATAAGGCCACCGACTGGATGTTTCTATTACGAGATGAAAATTGAATCAAGGGTCTGGCTATACTGTTGACCAGACACTGAGGAGAAACAAAAACGTGGGCTCCAGGATAGGAATGATACATCGAACTTGACTTTAGTATTAATCTCATGCCGTAGTCTAAGCTTGGGTTTCTTTCGGTTGTAAAAGTTATCCTTATATTCCATTGCATTACGATCATCACGGTTAGCCGAATTGTCAAAATAAATGAAACTGATTATCTGACCACGATATCTACCAAAGCTTCCGTTAGCTTGGAGTAGGAACAATTAGGCTTGGTGTCTCCGCTTACATGTATTAGATACAATGAAAGTATAGTATGGTTGGTTTTTGACAGTGACTGGTGCGTGATCATCACTTGGATCACCAGGCATCTATAGATCACCAGATCAGAGCCTCAAATGGCTGAGATGCCAGCGCGAGAAATACGGTCTCAGGTCTTACGACTTCTTTTGGTTGTGTTCAATAGGTTAGTAGTAGTGCTAAAGGAAGCATTGGTGGGTATCGTGATCATACAAGATAGCCAGATGAGGTGCCGTGCCAAGCATAATTTTTGGAGAGTTAGTCTAAAGAGACCACTATGTAACTGCATATCATTTGGCTTTAAGCACGTACTCAGACCAGCAAGACATTCGGGCTTCTGTTGAATGATATTCACAGAGCCGTGAGTGACTACCTTGATTATGGTTACATAGTGCATGAATGGCTTTTTATGACTAGCATCTTTATAATTCCATAGTTGACGTCTGGAAGTGAGAATAAAGCTCACATTATACACTACAATTTAAAATCATGATAGATAGTTGGTCATATGAAGATATAGCCAAGATAAAGTTTCCTACTCTATCTAAGCTTTATCAAGAAGGTGTTGTTAATTTTGGCTAGAAAGAATGGCAATACTACCCTGAAGTAGATACATATAATGATCTAAAACCATATCTCAACTATACGTTGTATCTCCGACAAGAGCCAAATCGGTTGAATAAATATTCGAACAATGCATAGTTTAGTAGGGTTATCGTCGCCCCTGAGGATACGAACTCGTGGTAATGTGTTGAAAACGTGTGTGTATACGAAAATCAAAGACAATATAGGTAGTTGAATGAATGTCTGTACTGCAAACATGGTGGTCAATCTACAGAAGGAGCATGATCTTGAATAAGTAGTAGCCATCCATCTTATCCATCTGTACAGATAAATAAAGCATGCCAATTTCCCGATGATATACTGAGCCTCACTGACTTCTCTAGTCAAGATAGAGCTTGGTTGAAACAACTGATAGTAGCGATCCTTGGCAACTCCTTCCCGACCAAGCATGGAGGACCGGAATTTAGTAATGACTTGATGGCTCGAGAGTAGCTGCTAAGAAGAGTCTACTTGGCGTTACGACGCCAAATTTTGAATTCAAAATAAGGGATAAAAAAATAAGACACAAAGGCAAAGTTCAAAACTAATCGTAAACTATACATGTAAATCTAACTTGAGATGTGAAGTATTGAGTGTAAAGAGACCATGGTAGTGAAAATAAGCTTTACAAACCCTGATACGCCAAAATACTAGCTTGCAAATGAGATGCAGGCTAGCATCAACGGCCATTGTCTTTTTCTAAAACTCTCCCTCTACTTCGTACACTCTAGAAGATAGATAATCTGATATACACTTGCTAGATAATTTGAAACCTAGAAAATGGTATGAAATAATCCACTAAAAATCCTTATCAACATAGCCCACTCAGCTCTCATAAGCTTCGACTACTTCATGAAGTCCGCCCACCGTCGAAAAAAAGGTAAAAAAAATTGTGATGTTGCGAAGTAATAACCACTTAGCTATCTTTGAGGTCATAAGACAGGTGGAACACCCCCTAGAGATACTGAGAAAGTGGATTAATCTGCCCTATAATTACACTTTGCTGTTAAAAAATATATATCTATAAACGAAGACCCAAATGGGAGACTGGATTAGGAACGTGCACAGATAAGGTTCATGTTATCTACAGTCTCCCTCTCAGGAGTTTCCCAAGACAGGCTTTTTGGCCCGACATTCCTAATTCGATCATTTTCGGCGAGGAACTTTGCTATTGCAACTTAAACAACCCAGTAGCTGTTTTTGATATCAAGAAGGACGCTAATTCCAGATGCAGAAATGGCCTTTTGGTGACTATTATACGAACCACAATCGGCTTCTTGATCTGTAAATGATTTTCAACTCTGATAACTTGATATCTTGTTATAGCTTGATTCGTTTCTATTCTATACATACACATGAGAAAGCGAAGGGCTGTCAAACAAACTTGGAAGCAAAATCTATATCAATACCTGATGGCCTCAGCTTAACATGAAGCCCGGCTTCAGATGCCTCAAGACTGCCGTTTTGATTGGATCATTGACATGATTAAGACCGAGCTTTGCCGACTTTCATGTTGCTTTTTACCAGGCAATGTCAGCAGCGAAATTTAGCCAAGCAATGGCCCGTGTCACGATGTTCACCCAATGCGAGGTCAAGAAAAGTAACCATGCCGAGATGTCAACATGTTTATCCCAGTGCTTCTAACTACCATTGGACGTCGTTTCTGGACCCATATTGCCAGGGAAGCAAACCAGAGGGCCATCTTCATACTACCTAAACAAGCATATCCATCGCTGCTACGTATCACAGCCCTGAGCTATCTTGCTACATGCACGCCATACTTGACTTATTGGCGCCTCTTACACGACCGCTCTCTTGCAATCTAAGCATATGGCAGACAGACAAACAGACGAATGCACCCCCCAAGCTTATATCTCGTCATTCGAGATTTAATAGCTCTTATGAGAGTCCGGTATTTGCTAGCATTCAGTATAAGAAGGCTCCGATTTCCACCTCAATTCCGGACTTTCTAAATGTTTGGAAGAACCAGAGCCTGCTTCTCCTCTTCAGTCTTTCCTTCACTCTTCAGACCACAACAAAACGAGCCCTTCATACCTCTTTATCTCCAAGCTTCTTTTTGCTTCAGAACTAGTACTTGAATCCTTTCACACGCCTCTCTTTCGCCATGAAGTTCTCCATCACCTCTCTGTTGCTGGTTGCCGGCCTTACCATTGCTGCCCCTTCTCCTCTTCCTGTAAGTCCCTTCCTTTGTCTTGATATTGACAGACTAAACACCAACTAACACACATTAGACCGGTATTCCTGATCTGGAGACTGCCCAGAGCAACCTAGCTGGTTTGACTGTCTCTGTCAGCCAGCCCGGTGCAGGCTATAGCCGCAAGAAATTCAGACACTGGGTTGAAATCTCCGGCTCTTGCAACACTCGGTATGTTCCTCCATCATTGTATCCACTTCCTCACGCATCTCGCATCTCGCATCTCGCATCTCAATATACTAACACAAGTACTCAGTGAAACCATCCTGAAGCGTGATGGAGTCAACGTCGAGACCGATGCTGCCTGCCGCTCCATTTCCGGCTCCTGGACCTCACCCTACGATGGTGCTACCTGGGACAGCGCCGCCGATATCCAGATCGACCACATGGTTCCTTTGAAGAACGCCTGGATCTCTGGCGCCCAGAATTGGACTTCTGCCCAGCGTTCTGCCTTTGCCAACGACCTGACCCGTCCCCAACTGTGGGCTGTCACTGGTAGCGTCAACAACCACAAGAGCGATATGTCGCCCGATCTGTGGAAGCCTCCTCTGGTCTCATACTACTGCGACTACGCCAAGAGCTGGATCGCCGTCAAGAGCTACTGGAAGCTGACTATCACCTCTGCTGAGAAGACTGCTCTGACTGAGATGATTGGCCACTGCTAAGCAGCCCACTTTCGACAAGAGACTCGGACTTTGCCTGCTGCGCAATGGCGGTTTCTGTTCGAGTTGGCTTCTTTAGACTAATGGTAGAAGAGCTTGTACTAGTACCGGTAATGACGATGGGGTGAAGTTGAAGTTTCCATCATGATCTATACTTGGATCTCTCATGCCTTGTTAACACTTGGCTCATTCATGACATATTCTATTTGGCTAGATCGCATTCAAGACGAGAGGTGGACGCGACATAGCCCGTACATACTAATGCATACATTGTTTCCTCTCATCTGTCACTTGCTCATAATGATTTTTTTTCTTGACTCAGATGTTCTCACTATCCAAAAGACTCGATCGTTTCAAGTTCTCCGACTTTCTTTCGCATAAATTCGGCTTTCGGCTGTTACTTGACTAGCAAGTAAGCTAGTCAAGGTCAGAGGTAAAAGGTAACGGCATCAGAACAACACCATCTCATATTATGCCCCTTTCCAGACATAAGAAGCGACTCTATGCCCGGCTATAGTAAAGCCAGTATACATATCATCTATTCAACTTCAACACCATAAATAGTAATAGTTGGTCAGTCTTGGTTTCCATCGGACTTGGCTTGACTCTGAAAGAAAGTGCAGATATGAAGTAAACTTTCACGATACCTTGTGCAACAGAACAGACATTACATCTTGCGTACTATTCCTGAGGCTATCCTTTTTGTCTTTGTCCAGTGAACAAAGAATAGATGAGTGCCTAGAGCTTATCAGAGAAAGCAGTCTTAGCAACATAGAAGGAGGAGAAGCTAGAGAAAGTATATATATGTGTGTGTATTCCAAAGCGACAAGAATGGAGCCTGATGGAAATCACCTGATAAACAAAGGGACCAGTCATGCATATTATGTGCTTTAGTGCCAAACTCACAGATATTGCAAGCTATAGGCATACAGCTATATCGTCGAGTATGTATAATATGCTTCTATCATGGTACACATTTAGCACAGTGATATAGGATCAGCTGCATAGCAGGCCAATGATAATTACATCTGAATTTCGGAAGAAAATGAATCAAAACCACAATAGGTTATATTGTTTTTACCAGTCTCTGACTTTCATTTCATGCTCTAGAATCATGCCATCAATGCAATTTGTCCTTCTCGTTGGAATTGAATACGGCTCTCCCACCGTTGATTTCTTTGACTCTTCTTCTTTTTCCTCGCGATCTTGACCTCTGTCTGCCTTGAATAGAAAACAAAAGATAAAATTCCCCTAGAAACCAATAATCCCCGAAAGGCCAATAGAGTAAACCACAAGCCTACAAGTCCTTCTCTTTGCTTTCCTCTTGCCTGGCACTGCCATCCTTTGTGGCTTTAGGGAATGTGAAATTCTCGATTCTCAGTCTTGCTCGAGTCTTTCCCCACATAATGTCATTACAACGAAGGCCTTTGATATCCTGGGCATGAGTATAGCAGCAATCTCCTCGTTCCTTACTTCCTCTTCAGTCATCTTCTACACGTATATACATTGTTATGGCCTGTCAGCCACCATCCTGCTTCCTTTGCTGTTCTTCTTTTGTCACTACATCGCGATTTTTTTTGGTAACGCCCCCCCTGATATTTCAGCTAGTAACAGCGAAAAAATAGTCAGAGGGGAAAAAAGCCACAACTGTAAAGACTCATCACAATCCATCCATGGTCTTTTTTCTTACGGCTATAATATTGCTGCTATTTCATTTGTCCGCTTGGCGCTCCTTTTCTTGGGTGTGACGAGGTGTGACGCGGCGTCACTAGTCTTAACAGCGCTTTGCGAGGAAGTTCACAGGCTGATGTCGATCCGCGTGGTTGCAGAGCAGAAGTCGAGCTATAGGAAGAGCAGGATCTGGGGCCTTGTTCACAATCAAAAGTGAAAAGAAGGAAAAAGGGTGTTTGAAAGAATCACGTATACAGACAGATATGTATGTATGATGCCCAAATTTGTCTTCAGTTTGAGGTCGAGCATGCTCTGATGAACTTTCTAGCACCGGGGACCACAACTCTAGTTTCTTCGGGGACCAATTATGACTTGGCATGATGACAGAGCCCGAGAAACCAGTTTCTCGGGGGACTTCCCTAATGCCCATCCTCCGAAGATATCTTCTCCACATGCCATCCTACGTCTCTTGAATAATATCAACCGAGTGTAGTACGATATCATATGCATACATATCATCAGTGAGCTTGAATAGTGTCGAGCCATGTACAGATATGACTACAGACAGAATAAGTCAGACTAAACACACGGCTATAACTCCCGTCCGCTAACTGATTAATCCCTCTTCCGCCTACCCTCCTTTAGTTGTATCTTTTCTCGCTTCGCTGCATGCTCTTAGGGTGGGAATTTTGACAAGCGGCAAATTTTAGAAGAAAAAAGCATCTCAAACAATAGAAGTAGGCTAGTTATCTTTGAACTAAGACTAAAGGAGGCGTAACAATGCTTTGCTCCAGTTCTTACATTGCAAGATACATAGTAGGAAGGAAGGAAGGAAGGAAGCAGAGATAACTTTATTTACAGCCTTGATAATACATACAATACTTTCTCCGTATCCAAACCTGTGCAATAAACCTACCTTTTACAAACAAGATAGAAAGCACTATACTGACTTGACACGGTTAGATGTCTGGTTATAGTCTTATCCTACGTTTGTTTTAGTATAGTATGTTCCACACTACTACCTTAGATGGCCCTAAAGCCTAAAAGCCACTTAAACTTAGCTGTCTCACGCACCCATTATATGGCATTATTCTGCTCCGCCCATATGCTCAGAACTTCAGGATCAAAGACAAAGCAATGAGGATCCGCTCTCTGAAACCAAGACATCAGAGAACGGGTCATTGTTTGTTGCTAATATCTAAATAGAGGGCATCAAACATACCAGATAACCTTGCTATCTGGCTGATACAGCTTCGCAAACACAGATAGAGGGCCAGACCAAAGGGAGGGGGGGGAAGGAAACCAACGAACAGGTTTCTCCGTTAGAATAAGGCAAACCTACGAAGA
This sequence comes from Davidsoniella virescens, assembly GCA_001513805.1. Taxonomy (NCBI): domain Eukaryota; kingdom Fungi; phylum Ascomycota; class Sordariomycetes; order Microascales; family Ceratocystidaceae; genus Davidsoniella; species Davidsoniella virescens. The sequence goes on along the minus strand of LJZU01000019.1, from coordinate 31,059 downwards.
AGGAAGATCTCTTCCTAGCCAAGACCTTCAAGTTTGATATACATTTGTAGTGGATGTCTAAGTGTTAGTCAAAGGGATAGAAGAGGAGGTGAGACATCAGGAACAAAGACACGCTGTCTAATCACGGAGGGGATCTAAACCACTCGATTCACAGCCATAGCCAGAAGTAACTGTTTTCTCCTCACTGTGTATATACATGCAATACTGTGAACTGACAAAACCGCAATCTGTAAACAGAATACGAGTTAGGGCTTACTATAGCGGAAACCCTTCGAACATTGGTAGTACTTCTTGAGTGGCACCAAAAGCCATCCGCGAACGCAAGGGGTGGAAGAAGATGGATGAGACCTAACATTGCAAGGTGAAAAAGTAAAAGATCCAGGATCACGACTTAGTTGTATGTATCTTGCCAATTTGGTAAAAGTAACATCTCTCTTTCACGGTTCAGTGTAGAGATCTTTTTCTCTGCTTATGCATATACAGTTCGAGAGATAAACCAGCATGATAGCAACTCACTTACATAATTACGATACGTCCACCAAAAGAAAAGAAAGAAAGACGTAAAGCGATCAGGTCAGTCTGAATAGAAGAATGAGAAGGAAAAAGCCACTATAGGCGTCCTACTAAGATCACATCCGGCTAGTGTGATCCTGTGAGTTGGGCAAGTAAATTGCATACGTCCTTTTCTTCCTAAGGGCCAAGATAAACCAAAGGATAACTTGGACTTGACTGTGACTCCCTGCACCATGCATTTGAAGCCCGCGTCACGAACGCCCAACTGGCAGCTGGACAACCTTTATGGGACAAAAAAAAAAGCAAGTACATTGTAGCTCAGGAGACATATCGGTACAATACGTAATCATCAGCAAAGAAACTAGGTTCATATGATCAAAGGGGCAATCTAAAGTGCTGATATATATATAGCCAAGTTACCAGGAGATAAAGATACCTCCACGTTACTTTTGTGCTTACTCAGTTTGATCAACCAAAATCAAAAGTTCATATACTTTTCTTTTTTTATTCCTTCGCGACGTATGCGACGTATGGGCGCCTGGAACTAAAAGAGATATATCTGGTCATGGTTTGATCTATTGTATGCGTTTATTGACCAGATTCTACACGATACTACTACTCAATAAAGAGAAGAATACATAAATCAAAAAGATAGAGAAGAGCCTGGACGGCCGAAGTGAATAGGCCTGTGCTCTCGGCTTTGAACTTTCCTCCCAAGGGTTTTGGCGAATTAATTAGCGTCGGTCTTCTGATTATTTTCTTGTTTTCTTCTTAATCAGCGTTCCCTTGATTGATGGAACCTAGATTCTTTCAAAAGGTCTCCTTTCGACGCATGCCAGCCAGGGACGCCTCCAGCAAAAATAAAGATAAAAAGTAACCAACTAGACGAATTCTTACTTTTCTTAGACCTGGATAGCTTTCCAACTAACTCGCCTTTCCGGTCAGTCTGTATCTACTTGGCCTTGATATAAGATCAGGGTAGTTGAGTGATCGCCCATATCTATCCTTCACCAAAATCTTCTATTTCTTGAAACCCAAATGATATCCCTGTAACTCTGGTATAGCTTGAAGTATACTAACGATGTATATATACCTAACAACCTGGTCAATGAAAAGAAGCTGTAAGCGCTGCCTGTCAAGTTCATTTTATGGTTTTATGATTTCATCATGGTATATGTAGTAGGGTTCTTATACTGGGCCACCTGTTCCTCCAGAGAATGGTAAATAGGGCTTTTGTTATCTTTGTTTTTCTCCGCTATATACTTTCATTCTTCTTCTCCCATGCTGTTTCTCCTTGACCTTGTCTACCAGATAGTTGTGCGTATCAAATTAGAATTGGAAACGAGATATCCAGAAACTTAGATTTAGCCTCTATTACTTTTTTTCCCTCAATCCCCTCAGTGATCAGCCCCATGGATATTTCCCAAAGACCCCTCCGTCAATTTTTTCGGGATCAAGATAGTATCACATGTATTATTACATATATACCTCATCTCCAGCTTTAAGATGCTATCTACTACTAAATAAATGTCCAGATTTGCCAATTCTTGCGAGCTGCTACAAAGTACCTCTTCCACATATCATATGGGATCCACTGATGTGTTGATAGGAAGTATCTTGTTTGTCGTTTTCCCCATATAAATATGAGCTTTCTGGGATATCTCAATGAATAAAAGGTCATGTTTGATAATTTTAGCTAACAAGATAATCTGAAAGCTTGATCCCAGAGCCAAGCATCATACATACATATATTTCAATCTCTTTATGGCTCAGTATAATATTAGCAGCTCTTTTGACTCTCGTAGGAATAAATTTTCCTTTCAGTCGAATTGAGAGCCGTATTCCTTCAACAACACAGCGTAAGATATATCTGTACTGACTACATGTATACGTATGTATCTAATGTACTATAAGCCGGTTTTCATCTACCGGATTCAAACCCAAGCCTTCCTAGGGCCTTCGACCCAAAAATTGGCAGCTATCTCTCAAGCAGGGAGAATACAATGTATAGAGGCTAAAACAGAATGTGTTCCCGTTACCAAACAAATATATTTTGGAACCCCTCTAAAATCACAGCCTGTTCCGTATACACACTCTACCAGTGATGAAAACATGACCTTTTCTTTTCGTGAGCTATTAATCTGCTCTATTTCATTCTCGTGCTGTTTTCTACCAAACAGTGAAAGTCCATTTTGCTCGGATTTTAGTCATGTTACCACTGTTCCGATGGCTCTGATAAAGCGGACTACTCCCTGAAGGAACGGCTTGTGAGCGCTGATCAATATGACAGCTTTATCATGGGGATACGTGATCTCACAGGGAAAGTAAGACCTACATAAGTGACAGAGAAAAGTAGATAATTAGAACAAAAACAATTAGCACTCATTAGGTGATAAGATGTTTGTACGATAGTCCGAAGGAATTGGTAGGGTTAGGTGTTAGAGATCAAAGGTCTAGTTAGTGTTTTCTTGTTAAGCTATCGAGGTCATTTTTCCTAGTCCTGACGATCGATGACATGAGATAGAACTATGACAAGTAGTTAATGACGAAAGGTCTTTTCAAGCAACAGTTACTCGACTTGGACAGGCTAATACTCGAGTTTTCAAGTCTGTCTCTTGCTAAGCCTGTATACCAAGAATATGAGCTACAACGTAGGCACGAAAATGAATAACCTTTTCCGTGAACTAGTCAGGCCACAAGGCCCTTCTTTGGCAGGAATGCATCTCTTCTCAGATTCCGTGCGTCTTCCTTGTAAGATAAACTCTTGATCTAGTTAATGCCTTTTACGCACAGAAACTTCGCTTATCCAATACGCGAGCAGAGTGGAGAGATAGTAGTATATACAAAGAAGCATAGGAAAAGGTCATAGTGAGATATTTTGGCCCAAGAAGGTGATATTTTATCAATAGCCACTTTCGTCAACATTGCTTGGGCATGTTGGGGTTGGCCACTCATCCAATATGTCATAAACATACACACTTAGTTGGTACCTTATCATACCGTCTCGTATATTCTCCTCACCTGCGGAGATAATCTTAACGGATGATCAGAATAAGGAAAAAACTAACGAATGATAGTAGCATCATCAAATCTTTTCTCCTAACATGTGCTTGTCGGACATGGGCAGCACGCGGGGCTCTAGCAGACTTGCAGCGGCCGTGCATGCCACGTTGAAGGCGCACATTAGACAACCTGGCGTTGTTGATAGTCTTTCCCAGTGTACACTGTACAAGATCATCAGCCTACCTACCTGCCCGCATTGTGTTGGATGCATTACATGCGTTACATGTGGTGGTAGTGGTGGTAGTGGTGGTGGTGGTGGTGGTGAGTGGCAAGTGGCAGAACAAAGGCATACGTGTGGTAAGAAACAAACATGCTAGTGAAGAGATAAAAGTCTAGTCCGTCTTACATGTACATATGTATATGTACAGTTGTCGGGGATGTCGTTAATCTTCACCTCTTAAAGACATGTGGAAGACTTGGAAAAGATCGCAAGCCTTGATTTCCTTTCCCGGTATAAAATAAACATATGTACAGGTAATATCGTCCCCAGGTCTCAGGGCTAAGGGGGATTCGAGGCTAGTCCGTGATTATGTACAATGTACTGGTAAGTTCGGCGACAGCGAAGTGAAGATGCCAATACCACAATAAATTGAATCCCAAGTAGTCTCTATTACTTCGTTTATCAAAGTATGCCCCATTTTAAGGCGGGGGGGCTCACAAAAGAAGAAGAGAAACAGAAGCAATAGTGTGAATAGCCAAGCATGATGCAGATGAAAGGGTCTTGAAAAGGATACAAGACTCTGGTACTCCGACCTCTGACCATTGCTAAATTCTACTGACTGATTGGTTTCTTATTGTGTTCTTTGCTGTAGCTAGCGGGGAAAAATAAATAAAAGCACACGAACTTCAACAGGCCACTGTTGTGCTTGGAGCTCTCTTCGTCTTGCTTCCTGGTGGAAGTTATCTTAAGCTGCATATTTAGATTAAAACCTCTCATTGTGTCATATTCCGGTTATCCCAAAGAGGTAAAGAACCACACAGGAAGACCAGCAATATAATAGAGAGAAAAAGAAAAGAAAAAAAAGAGCAGGCATCTGGGAGCCTACGATCCTACTACACCACAAAGAGCTTTTCATTGTTACTTGAAAATCATCCGCTCCTGAGCAAATCGAAGGCAATATTTCTGGGATTTACCTTGTATGAGACAAACCAGGTTAGGGTTGTGAAAAACGGCTAGACAGATAGCCAAACTAACAGACATAATGGAAGACAGAAACTACGATTTTCCAAGTGAGCCGCCAAACAATGAACATTTAGAACTGATAGATGTGCTTTCCAAGAACCGGGATATGGTTGTTCTTGGTATATATAGTAATCTTTGATTTTTCTATTGTACTTATGTGTACATGTGAATATACATATAGGCTATGAAAAAGAATCCCTGGTTTTTACCCAGTAAGAATCAGGCCCTCCTGGACGCTGCAGTTTCAGCAGGTCAAGTAGGTTTAGTTTACATGTATGTATATATGTACATACACTTACGTTTAATAATATCCTCGGAGATATCCCATTTGCCTCAATTAATGACGGTCCCCCCCCTCTTTACCACGATCGTTCTTTAGTTGTTCTCTATCGTTTCTTTTTCTTCAAGCTGCCTATCCACGAGGGGAGGCTGACAATGTATCTGCTTCTGGCAAGGTCTGGCTATCATATTCTGTTTTGAGGAGGCAATATATGGGCCTTGTAGGTTTGATTAGCAGGTAATTGGTGGTCTTTTGGCCTCATAGCTGAAAGCGTTGCTGGAACTAGGAAGACTTTAAGAAGATAGTGAGATGACAACATAGTGAATAGACTCGGGCCTTTTGGCGTCTTTCTGGGCATTCTTCTGAGAGGACTAGGCTGTATCCTTACATGAATTTGTACTTATACATAGTAAATAAGGTAGCAATAGTAAGGTAACGAGGAGAGTTTGGCAGGTCGTCGTTTGCTGGTGTTTCGGATTTTCTCTGCCTTGCTTTTGGGTGGGAGTGTTGCACTTTGTTTAGGTGGATCACGTCAAAGGCATAGCGAGCAAAAGGAAGGCTTTCCATCTTGCATTTATCTTCTACTGCAGCATAGAGTCGTAATTACGGAAACAGAGTTGCAGCCTGTAGCAGAAACGAAGTCGCAGCTTACAGCTTTAAGTGGCCTGGGGTTGCATTCTGTGAGGTAGTCTGATCGCGATAGCATCTTTGACAGGCTTTTCAGTGATACAATCTGCATCTGCTATTTCTAACTACTTGTATGCTACACTGGACATGCAAACTCGCCCAAGATAAGGCGAGTAAGAAAAGAACAGGTGAGGAGGAGTCTGATCGTACATGTTACTGTTTGTTTGCTGGCCGAATTGCTACTCTGACTGTCCTTTTCTTTGTACCTTGAAAATCCACCCGCAACAAAACGGCGGAAAAAAGGGACTCAGGAAAGTGATGTGCAGAAAATAGAATCGGTTGCTCGCTGATTAAGAGAAAAAAATAATAACATCCGACCGCCAACGTGGGGAGTCTCGTCTCCTTTTTTTTTTTTTTTTTTTTTTTTTGACTGGAACTCGTCAATGATACATCGAGTATCTTGTCACAGTACATAATATATAGTGAACTAGTGGCAACTAAAAAGGTAGACATACTATGCGTATCTGTAGTTAGGGTACAGATATACAGATACATACCAAGATACAAAGGACGCTGACAAGCATAATGCTAGGAGCTTCTCTTCATACATATGATGACTTGTTAGCCTATAGGAGCATACTCGGCGCGGCATATCATCCATCGCCTTTGCGCATTTTATCATTTTACTACAGTTGCACTTGCTAGACAATAAGGGTGATGATCATCGTCTTGAGCGCAGTAATGCCACGGCGCAATGCGAATCTGCTTATACATACTTTGTGTACATTGTACATATGCATCTCTACTAATTAACAAGCCTATTCTGCACAAAAAAAGGAAATCTTCTTTGTTCTCCAAGCTGACCGCAACTGAAATGAGAATAAGGAAAGAAAAAAAGCCATGTCTCTCTTTCCCCGGTCCTCTACCCAGTAGTGAGACTTGAATTCGAGAACTCAGCATCTGTTGGATATCTTATAACGAGCTAATGATCGACAGTCAGCATCATCAAAGCCTAACACCACAACAGAGTGAATCAATACTCTGCGGCGGCGGCGGCGGTTGGCGTCAAAATATTGAGCGTATCAGAAGAGCATGAGCGTTCGACAGAAAGTGATATTGACACTAGCACAAAGAAACATCACGCAATAATATATACATATAGCTTCAATATATCGGACTTATTATGCCCTCTATACCCCAATCTTTTTTTCAAAGACAATGGCTAGACGTCAGATTCACGAAAAGCACGGTGGCCTTGGCTAGTGATCGCTTCAACTCGACGAGTGTCAACGTCAACCAACAAAAGAGAAGAGAGAGAAAAAGAAGAGCGAGAGAGCCAAGATGTCCCATCCCTACCTACAGTTCAAGATACTCATCCATATTGATTCTTTGGAACTGGGGTCTTTTAGGCCCCTGTGCACACTTCCCTCAGCTGCCACCTCGAAGGCCCTCACAGGCCGGGGTTAAGAAGGCCAAAAAGAGCTTGTTTTATGGCAGATCAACGGCAGGGCAAGACGTGCCTGCAGCAGAAGTATAATCATGTAGTAGAGTCAACAAAGGTAAGAGACTCAGGATAAAGAAAGAAAAAAAAAGAGAGTATTTTCTGATGGAAACAGACAGGCTTCAGGCAGGCTTAAGGTTAGGTAGAAAGTCAACGAACTGCGAAACGATCCTGTAATCACACTTGATATGTAGTCCTGAATTATAAAAATATAAAATAAAAAATATATATATAAAAAAAGAGGTAAAAGTGATATAACTTGATACTGACTCTTTAGCAAACAATTTTAAGGACCCAGCTCGATAAAAGCACACTGAATAAAGTGACACTTGAAAAAGAAGAGAAAGGGAGGCGTTTGTCTGTCCTTGAACTACTCGGAGATAAAACAACATAAAAAGAAAAGCAAAAGAACAAAAGTCTTTTTCTACTTAAACTGTCGGCGACCTGGTCCTAGTCACTTGTAGTCTGTGAACGGCAATCACTTTCTATTCTCTTGTGTTCCCTCTTCCAGGTTCCTCGTGATAAGACGATCATAGACCTAAGAGAAGTAAGTGCCTTCTACTAGTTCTGCTATTTACGCTCTCAGTTTCGTCTCTTATCCCAAAAGAGGAAAAAAAAGAAATGAACAAATAAAACCGACACCTATTCACCTCCATATAATAATCTACATCATCCCGCCCTCAGACTGTGCCCTCTAACCTGCAACTCATCTTCTTCTTGGGTCTTCATCAACACAAGCTCAACACAGCTCGAGCCTTAAGAAACACATACAGCCGTATTTCTGTTGGAAACTGTCTTGATCACTTTTTCCTATCTTTCTTTCTCCTTCCCACCCAGCCAGCTAAACCGACTTACAACCAGCCAGTCTCAGCGCCTATCAATTACCCTTTCGCTCTCCTTTCACCAATATCTTTTGGTCGTTTTCTCCCTATCTATTCTCGCCAACAATGTTCTTCATCCGACTTCCGGACTGGATGACCTGGTACCAGCGTCCAGATTACAGAGACATCCGCGAGTATGCCCGTAATATCGGAGAGGGCGTTCGTGTTCCTAGCCCCGAAGGTCGCGCTAAGAATGCGGTGCCCAACAACCTGCGTCTTGAGCGCGTCCTAGATAACAAGACCTGTAGTCCTATGTCGCTGTACGACTTTTACATGTTCCTCAAGTACATTGAGTACTCTCCCGAGAACCTCGAGTTTTACATGTGGTATGTTTTCGATGAATCGAAGTAGCCGACTGAGAGTCGTGATCATATTTACAAGTTACCTAACACATCCATCCTATAGGTATAAGAACTACGAGTCTAAGCACTCAAGAAGTAGACCCTCGTCCATGAAGGCGTCCATTGCACCATCTAACGCCAGCATGACCGAGCTCAACGACGGCGGTATGTCATCGGCCAAGAGCGACTCAGATGGAACTGCCTGCGAAGACGAAGAGACTGATGCCAACTACACTGTTGACCCCGAAGTTGGTAAGTTCCAAAGACACCCACTATACTATTATCCCATACACTTGTATAACAGCAACTAACATCGCCTTTCTCAGCCAATGTCACCCTTGAACAGATCGCAGACCTGATCGGCCGCCAGGCCATGTGCGGTGCTGGCTCATGCGAGATCTCGCTGGCCAACCGCCTCAAGGACGCTGTCCGTGGCATCATTCCCGGTGCCGAGAAGCCTAACGACAATACTCTTAACATCATCACCAACACCCGTGGCATCCGTGCCGAACTCAACGCGGTTATCAACATGTTCCTGCTTCCCGGTTCCGAGAAGGAGCTAAACATCCCGCCTGGCATGCGTGACACTGCCCTGGCCCAGCTACAGCACAGCACAGACCCAGCCCACCTCGCCGCCATCGCTGATCACGTGTACCTGCTACTTCGTAACTGCTCGCACCGTAACTTTGTTCGTGTCGGTCTTGGCAACGGCTCGTTCGAGACTCTGTGCAGTAGTATTCTGCTCGGTATTTGCTTGACTGCCAGCGCTTTCCTCGTCCTCTTCCTTCGTGCCTTTGGTACCCCCTCCATCGGCTCCCATTCCATGTTCGAAACCTTTGCTTCTTGGCCTCTGTGGTGTATCGGCATGGCTTTCCTGCTCGCTGGTCTTCGTGGTTCGTGCTTCTTCTTGCTCATGTTCAGTCGTCGCCAGGCGCTTCCTTGGGAACGCTTTGATGACTCGGCTTCTATCACATCCAACAAGAGCGGTTTGATGAAGCGCATTGGTCGCCACATGATCTTTGATCGTAAGCTTAAGGTCAAGGACGGTCAGCTACGTAAGCTTCAGCACCGCATCATCGTTCAGTCTCTGTGTGGTGGCTCGCTGTTTGCTTCTCTATGTGTGCTAGTCTTCATCTTCCTGCCAATCTGGAAGGAGACTTACAAGCACCAGTCCTAAGATCACATCGCCTCGGCTGCTTCCTGCTTTGTTTGACTGCCCTCGTTCTTTTCTTTTTGTTTCTCAAAATCCGGACACTTTGTCAGCAAGGCCGGGCCCATCTTTTCCCTTCGTCATGACCTTCGTTTCTGCACTGCGCTGTATTGACTACTATCCTCGCTTTGTTGTCTCTCTCCTTTGTCGTTATCCTATCTTCTACTATTCTATCGCTACTATTACTACTTCTATCACTCTGGCTGGACTTCATTCTTTTGATTATTACTGGTGCAGGTTGGCTTCGCACCATGGCGTGGCGTTATTCGGTGTTTGAGCGTTCTATCTACGGATAGTTTCGCAAATGTTGGGATCGTGCTTTTTGCTATTTTGCTTTTATACTTGGTTACTTTTGCTTGTTTTATTGAATGTCTTCAAACATCCTTTCATTCGTCGCTTCGTCTACGTACCTTTCACGTTATGGTCGCTGCTCTCTTTTCCTTTCAGTTTTCTTGTACATAGCTTCATATACACCTTTTAGTTTTTACTTGTTTACGACTCTGCCTATCGTCGGATATATGAACCACACATGTTTGCTTGATCTGCTCGCTTTATCTTTGATATCTATGATTGTAGTGGTAGCTTAGTATAATGCATAGTCTAGTGTGCCTGTCTTTCATATATTATTTGTATCAGTAGACAGACACATAACTCTTGCTTACACCTCTTTGAACGTCGTTACATGTACTTACAACTATATTACATTTGTAGTATGCTGCCCTTGTTACTGTGCCGTTGTCTTATTGTCACAAATGATTATCTGTAGGTTCGAGTGTCTGTGGGCTCAAAGCGCTGATCCTCCCAGACGTTAGAGTACCAGGTTTTCTGCTGTAACTGCTTCCCAAACTTCCTAAACCGGATGTTTGCTGTGACTGTGGAGAGGGAGATCGACGTATTTAATGACAAATACCAAAATTCAAACCCTGGTTATTGTAGCATTGAGGGTTTTCTACTAAAGCGGGCCGGGATTAGTTGTCACGGCTGTGCTCAACCTTTCTCATCTTGAAAGAGGAAAAGTTGACAAGGGCTAGATTCACAAGTATGTTTGTATGTATGTAGTTGTGCTCTGGATATGTACATATGCTACAAAAGAAGCTCTTATTACAATACAAGTTGTGTACACACACAGTAGATCAAACATAGAGGAACGGCTAGGTTGGTACAATCTGTCTTTTGTGTCAAAAGGTTATTGTACCTCTTTTCCATCTACCCTGAAATAACCTCTGAAAGGTGCGCTCGTTACAGATTATCAACTTTGGGACAACCATATTTGGTTCGTCACTTATAGCTTGTCTTTGGTTCACTGAGTCTTGGTTGAAGTCGTCTTTAAGGACTTGCAGGCCGTTAAAAAGATTCTTTACGACAGCAAACAAGATGTTTTGAAAGTGGTTCATGGAATCATATTGATCATCGCGTTCCGAGATGGAACCAAGGTTTGGCTATCTGATCAGTAGCCTAGGTCAGAGAACAAGAGGAAAGAAGAACCAAGAAAAGACCGATATAATAGTAATCCAACATTATTATTCATCAACGTCATCATCATCATTGAGGGCAATATCTCCAAAGCGTCCCAGCACCAATCCTATCTACATCACCGAGCATGACGACAACAGGCTAAAGTTATAGTTGTTCTGGCATTGATCAATGTACCCAGACTCTTCAGCTGTGCCAGCTAACATCGAGTGTTTCCTCACCAAGCCCGATATCCGTAGCGTCTGCTCACCACCCTCGTGCCACCACCGCAGCTTTTGCAACAAAACACCGCCCCCATAAACGATTCCCGAAGCACCATCGCCTGTTAAGGTTGCGGCTGTAGCGGTAGAGCCTCCCGGATGCTCGTCACCTTCACCGTCATCTACAGTGATCTCCCACTTGCCCGAAGACACTTCGACCACGGACTCATCGCGCGGGAAATGGAACTCCGGTAGAAACACGATGGTTGGAGCTTCCGGAGTTGCCGGTGCCGGGGCATTGACCTTGAGAGTGAAGACACAACTCCGCATATCAAAACCGTACTGAATGACCTTGCCAGCAACGAATGTCGGTGTTGGCCGGACAAAGGCCTCGGCTGCTCGATAACCTGGTGCGTTCGTAAGCGACGGGTCGCGTCTAGCACTCGACTCTGTTGACATGATTGAAGGGTTATTCAATTTGTGCTTGAGGTTGGCTGGCGTCACAGTGACTTCTTCGGCAACAGCATCGCGGGCGGCAGCGGAAGCTTGTGTGGGAGTCGAAGGCCGAGCTTCATCCTCTGAAGAAGCGCCATTGGGCGGCGTGGTCTCGGAGTTGGAAGTGGTGGTCTTGTTAAGGTCTACGTTAGAACCGAGAGCAATCGAACCTCGCGGAACTGAACTAACCGGGAGGGGCTTGTCATCGAGAGAAAATATACTCAGATCCTCGCCGTTCCATTGGTCGCCGCGCGGGTGGTCATTGGTTGCCGTGTATACCCACAAGCAGTGGCCTTCTAATAGCGCTCCCTCTACTCCATAGTAGTTGGCGTCAAGTGCTGCTAGCTGGCTGCTGTAGTCACCGGTCTTGTATGCCTGTTTGCCATCCATATCGTACGGAATTCCAAACTCTGACATTAAGCATGGGTGGTTGCCCATGCGGTCGAGACCCTCTTGTCTTAGACCCGCCATTTGGTCCTTGAAGCAGTTTCGAATCGCCGTCTCTCCTATACGGACGGCAAAAGCGGGATGCATATAACGTCCACGCAATACACCGACTATATCGACATTCCACGTGCGGTTCCACTTCTTGGTCATGAGGGTTATACCGTCGTAGAAATGTGGCGTGAATGCCATCTTCGGGTCGTCATCTTCTGTGTCTTTGATACGGGGTGGGAGTTCGAGTGTTGGGAACTGCATCAGCATGATACAATCAGCATGCTCTTTCCGCATAGCGCCCTTGTATAAACGCCAAAAGTCCATGAAGTATGTATCAGTGAACTCGGGGTAGTCGATACTTTTGCCTGTGCTAGGGTTTTTGCTAAAGTAGTCCTTTTTGAGCAGTGTGTCGGTAGCAGGATCCCAGATTCCATGCTGGGCCCAAACACATTCGCCGAGCTTCCAACCAGGATCTCTCGTATAATTGTATCGAGACTCGTCGTAATCGGCTGGAAGCCAAGCCATTTCTCCCTGGGGATCGATAAGCTTTGTGCCTGTCTTGTACGGGCCCATGCCACCCATATCCCATACTTCAACCTCACACGCTCTGCCAGAGCCACATAGTATGGTCTGCCAGATGGTGGGGCAAGTACCCTTTTTGAGAGGGTGCTCCTTGGGTATCACATCAAGATCTTGGTATCCAATGAGACCTCGGTTAGGCTCGTTCATGCTTTCCCAACCAATGACACAAACGTCATGGAGATCGCCAGCTTCACGAATGCGGCGGTTTAAATGCGATACGGCAGCGATAAGATGGCCTTGCAAAAAATCTTGGATGTTGATTCCGTTGATGATGCATTTTGGTGCAAAGTCGCGGCCACCGAAGAAAAAAGTAAAGATTGTTGCAGCAGCAAGGCGCCAGTAATTGGTCGACCAAATCATTTTTGGGAATTCGTCGGGGTTTGGGTATGTGTTTTGTACGATAGCCGCCTCAGTTGCAGCAAAGCTTTGAGGGTTGAGACCGCATGCATATACGGACCAGAGGGGTGCACCGGAGCCTCCACAGAAGCGTGACCACTAGAGCAAACAAGTCAGTAAACGTCAACGGCATATATGCGGCAGCACATGTGTAGCTATACCACGTACCACGTCCTGATGAGGGTCCATGAACACAAAGAAGCCGTATTGTTTGGCAATACGCAGGATCTCGATTGTGTGCTGAATCCATTCCTCGTCGTATATGCCAGGGCCAGCTGCCTCGATAGCCTCCCAAGTGAAGACATAACGTAGGGTATTGTATCCAAAGCGTCGGATACGTCCTAGATGCTCGTGGGCATCGCTCAGTGGAAACGGCCGTTGGTGGAAGTTGACATTGTCGCCATCAAAGAAGTCTTTGCTGTCATACGAGGTCTGATTTGGGGATGACGGCAACTTGGCATCTCCGGCGCAGTTGATTCCACGCAGTACAACCTGCCGACCGTAACCGTCGCTGAAGTGCCCGTCTTCGATCGTAAGCCGGAAATCAGGCATTATCGGGTAGTGTTATGCGTGTATCGCCTAGTGATGGATTGTATCGATATTTTCGAGTAGATATAAGATAGAGCTCGGAGGTGTCGGGTGATACGATATATGACGATATCACTTGAGATTGAGTAGCTAGAGGCTTTAAAATGTCGTTGGAGAATTCACACGACAGGGTCGGGTAGATGAGATAAACAGATAAACCACAGGATGATGGCTAAGATAGCTGCCGCACTAAGATATTGGTAGATGCCGTAGTAGTAGATAAAACGACGAATTCCGGCAGACAGTGGAAAGATATACAAATAGATATATAAAGACTGCCGAAAGTTATTTGTGGTGTGATGCTTGATAGTTGTATTAATTGTTGCTGGGTGTAGTTTAAGTTTGGATCTGAAGCATGTAGGGAACAGGGGAAAATGACGTACTTAATAGCGCTCCAATCACTCCCAAGCCCCTCAGAAAACCGATCGCCCTAATGAAAGTTAGCCCCGGATCATTCCTCCTATCAACTTAGTATTACAACTTCAGATATATTATAGCTTCACTTTTAATTACACATTAACAATCTTACTCCAATTCTAGCTTGGCTAACTTAGGGTCGACAGGTAGAAGCCGATCAATTTCTGGTGCCTAACTTGAGGCTCGAGATATTATTCCTGCTCCCACAAACCCGATGGGCGGTGCTGACACAAGCTCGGTTTTATAAAAAAAGTTTTCTTTCCGGTATCATGCCAGCATTTTTCTCTGGCATAAACCCAAGGAGTTCGCAGCATTTGATCAATAAGAGCATTCTGGAGTGAAAAAAGAAACCAACCCTGGTTTTGCTAGAAGGGTTATCCCACCACAATCCGAAGCACGTGACTCGCCCATCCATCAGATTAGACTGCAGACAAACAACACTTTCAATTAAGCTTTGGGATAGCAACCAAACACAACAAAAAAGTGCGAGGGAGGCGTTGACTGTGAGCTCAAATCGCTGAGACGAAACTTGATCGCTTTAGAAATCAAAGTCAGAATACTAGTCCATAGAAAGTCCTCTCTGTAATACCATCCTTAAAAAAAAATCCAGGCTTAGTCACTAGCTAATTTCCAAGCTCCATTACATTCTCCACGAACTCAACCCAACACCGGAAATCAGCATTTGAATCTTCTTCTGCCATTCTGCAACATCATCGAAATCAAATTAGCTGCAGCCTGCAGCCAGAATTGCTATTTTTGCTGTACATAATCCTACCGAAGCCACCGTCGTGGTTGCCTAACATAGATCGCATCAAACGCCATCATGTCGGTCAAGTCTAGGCTCAAGGCCGTCAGTGAATTGATACAGAAAGCTCAGTATCCAGAAGCTGTTAGCAAAGCACGTGATATTATTTCCAAAGACGGTAACAATACCAATGCGTACGACCCTCCATAGTAATCTGTATCCTGAGATAAGCTGGCTAACCATGATGCACTGTAGACTACTTTTACTTGGATTTGGCCTGGAAAAGCTCGGCGAGTACGATAATGCGGAGGCTTCATATAGATCAGCTTCTATCCTTATACCAAAGGCCCCTGCACCGTGGCAAGGACTCATGAAGGTTGCGGACTGTCAAGGTGACAAACGCTTAGATCTTTATAGAGAGGCTCTGGAAAACGTTATTCCGATTTGGATAGAATCCAACGACATCGCCAAGATCCGGGACAACCTTGCGCGCTATATAACGGCAGCCAAATTAAGTGACAAGAAAGTCAACTATCTCGATGCGCTAGAGCTGGTATCTCCAGACAATGCAATATACTTGTCTCTAGAAGGCCTCGTACCATGTCCGGCCGAAACATACGAAAAGCTCATTACGGTCACTGAATCCCACGAAAAGAATCTGATCAACTCTCTTATCGGTGAAAGGAGAACCCGCATAGGAACGGTCTTCGCCACCGTCAATCGTGATACTCGTCGGGAGGTATATACCAAGAGCAAGCTCGAGCACTGGTTCCGTCAGATAATTAACTGGTGTACCGATGATGACTTGCGTCGCAGCTACGAAGAGCGTCTCCTTCAGTATTGCCTTGACAAACTGGTTGTTTTCAACGATGGCCCTGAAAAGAAGGAAGCGCGCCAAAAGGTGCTCGACATTGCCAATGGCATGGTCGTCGTCAAACATCCCTTCAGATTAGGTTGGGAACTTGCGCTCAACTGGCAAGATCACAACGAGATTAGCCAATACGACCCTGTAGTCCTCCGAGAATACTGCCAGTTTTTCCCTGAGTCACCGCTGTGCAAAGTTATCCTGGGATTCATGTCAAGCTCGATCTCGCCTTTCCCACCAGAGAAAAAGACCATACCCGTTCCCGAACCGGAGTCCGATGATACTGCTAGCTCCGATGACGACGACGGTGGTGTGCTCACCAATGGCTCTCCAAAGACCGAGGCAGATCGTATCATGCTTATGACAGATGGCATGACTAGCGAGTCGTTACTGGCCTATCGCCTCATGGGCGCATACTATGTGTTCCTTGAAGAGTGGGAAATGTGTAGCGAGCTGATGAAGAAGGCTATCAAATACGTCTCAGTTGAAAGGAGCCGCTGTGGCCTTCCGTTTTTGGAAACTCTTGATGCTTATCGACTTTATCTTGGTACCTCTCTCGTGTACTACCAGAGTCCTAGAAATCACAGCGAAGCTCTTTCCCTCTTTGAGTCAGTCATGACTCGGGACCCATCTTCTACACCAGCCATGATCGGCGTTGGCCTGATTTTCGAAGAAGAGGAAGACTATGAAAAGGCTTCAGACTTCCTGTCTCGTGCCCTCAACCGAGATCCTTCCAACATCAAGGTCAAATCTGAGGCTGGGTGGGTGAAAGCTCTACTGCAGCAGTATGATCTGGCGGAGGCTGAGCTCCGTGACTGTCTCGATCTATTACAGAAGAAGAAAGAGCCTAGCGGTGACTTGGTAGCACAAGTCCAGTACAGGATTGGATATTGTATCTGGTATTCAGACACCACAAAATCAGCGCGCAAAAACCGGAAAGGTGCTTATGCTCATTTCTTAGCTTCTTTGAAGAGTGATCTGAATCACGCGCCATCCTATACTATTCTGGGTATATACTATGCCGACTATGTCCACGACAAGACACGTGCGCGCCGCTGTTTCCAAAAGGCTTTGGAAATCTCCACTAACGAGGTCGTCTCTGCTGAACGACTTGCCCGGTCTTACGCCAACGATGGTGACTGGGAGAAAGTCGAACTGATTGCTCAACGTATTGTCGACTCTGGAAAGGTCCGCCCGCCACCGGGATCTAAGCGTAAAGGTATCTCGTGGCCCTTTTCAGCTATCGGAAATGCATGCCTTAGCAGACAGGACTTTCCCAATGCTGTCGTCAATTTCCAGGCCGCTCTACGCATGGCCTCTGAGGATTATCATTCTTGGGTATCCCTAGGTGAAGGCTACTACCGGTCTGGCCGTCATATTGCTGCAACGAAGGCGCTGATGCACGCCCAGGAACTGGAGACCAAGGTTACTCAAGGTTCATTGGGGGATACTTGGTTCACCAACTACCTCCTCGCTAACGTTAGGAGAGAGTTGGGTGACTATGATAGTGCCATCGAAATATACCGCGAAGTATACAACACCCATCAGCAAGAGTTCGGTATCATCATCTCTCTTCTTCAAACTCTCGTAGACTCAGCCATCGACTCTACCGAGAAAGGATTGTTTGGAAAAGCAGCTCAGCGTGCCCTTGAAGCAATTGACCTAGGCGAGATTGTTGCTAGTTCGGTATCTGAGTCGTTCAACTTTTGGAAGGCCATGGCTGATGCCTGCTCTGTGTTTGTGACAGTGAGAGTTCGCCTCAGTGAGCTTCCGTTCGGCAAGCTGCAAACGATCCTCAGTGCTAACACTCAAGCTACTGAAACCGAGAATTCATTTGGCGAATATGATCAACTCAAGATTGAAAGCCTTTCGAAGGAAGATGATGATTCTCTCACGAGATGTCTCGGATACATGCTCACATACCATAAGTTGGCTATCCATGTATCTGCATCTGATGTACATGCCCAAGCTGTTGCCCATTATAACCTTGGATGGGCTGAGTTCAAAGCGCATACAAGTCTGCCTACCCAAAAACGAGACCGAACCAGCAACTTTCTCAGGGCGTCCGTCAGGGCTATCAAGCGTGCTATCGAGTTAGAGGCTAGAAACTCGGAATTCTGGAACGCCCTTGGAGTCGTCACTAGCAATATAAACCCGCAGGTCTCTCAGCATGCGTTCGTTCGCAGTCTTCACTTGGATGAGCGAAACCCAGCTGTTTGGACAAACCTGGGAGCTTTGGCCTTGATGAATAACGACATTGAAACTGCTAGTGCGGCATTTACTCGTGCCCAATCGACGGATCCTGACTATGCCAATGCTTGGATAGGTCACGCGTATGTCTACAAAATGCTTGGCGAAGAGAAGGACTTTCGCAGCCAAATCACACACGCTATCAGCCTGTCTGGTTCTTCTAACCTCACTGCCCGCCAACAGTTTGGTTCTTGCATGTTTGACTATGTTCTTGAAACCTCTGCTTCCAAGCTTAGCGTATCTTCGCTCCTGGAGCCCCTCTATGCTCTGGGCCAGGCTAAGGCTCTGAACCCAGACGAATTGACATATCCCCATTTGTATACGCTATTCCAGGAACGCATCTACGACCACTCCCATGCCGTTCAGAGTTTGGAAGCTCTATGTACCACTGTTGAGTCTCAGTTTGAGGAGTCTGAAGACCCTGAGCTTCTGGGCCGATTTGTAATTGCCAAAGCTGATCTTGCTCGTTCGTATCTGGCATCCGGAGACTACGAAAATGCTATCGAGGCTGGCGAGATGGCTATTAGTTTGACGGACGAAGTCTCGGATAAGGAGCTGACCGCAACTCAACGCTCCAAGGCTAGATTGTCCGCTCATCTAACTGTCGGTTTGGCCAACTACTATAGCAAAGATGTTGCCGCCGCCGTATCAAATTTTGAAGCTGCGCTGAACGAAACTAACGGAAACGCTGATGCTGCTTGCCTTTTGGCTCAAGTCCTATGGGCCACTGGAACGGAAGAGAATCGAGACCTTGCACGGGAGAAGCTTTTCGAGGTGGTAGAGAAGTCACATGATGACATTTCTTCTAGAATATTGCTTGCTGTCATCTCCCTACTTGAAAATGATCAAGAATCGCTTGACGCAGCCCTCGAAGATCTTGAGATTTTACGCATGACTACCGGCCTTGATGAACAGACATATAAGAAAATTGGCGATATCTTTTCTGCAGTGGAAACCCTTCGACCTGCCCATACTGCTGAAGATATCAAATCGCAGATCCAGACTGATATCATGTTGCACCCTGGCCTTCCTTATGGATGGACCAGACTGGCAAAAGCCACTGGAAGCGCTGCACAGCTAGGCCAGTCAGCTATCGACGTCGCCATCATGGGAGTTCCACCCAATGGAAATCTACAGGCTGAGGATGTAGCCCAAGCCTATGCTACAACACAAAGGGCCGCTGATGCCCAGTTGGCAATCATTATGGCGCCTTGGGCCCAAAGCGGTTGGGAGTCATTGGATGGTGCTATAATTAGAGAAAAAGCCAACATCCAAGTTGCAACTGCTTCATAAGCATAACAAGATAATAAGATTAGCTCAAGGCTTTAGTAAACCGAACACTTTCAATAATTATGTCACGGATTAAATAACACTGTATGTATATATCAATGTGATAATGTGAAAAAATACTTCTAGTCCAACCTGAGAAAGAAGGAGTCTTGCTCTATCTGTCTGTTATTTTTGGGTTCCAGAGACTGCTCCCTTCAATCTCTTCTTCTTCTCATCTAGCCACTTCACATGCCAAGAAGAAATCCCACCCCCTAGAACGACACAATTCGACCGTTCTATCAATATTGTGCCTCGACATATGGGCGTGCCGCCGCTGATCAAAAGTTTGGCACCAATGGTAGTTTGGCCGATGCCGAGAGCATCGATGCGTGATAATTCCATAGCAAACGCCTGTAAGCCCTTCATATCCTGAACAACCAACCGATGCATTGCATTACGACGGGCCTGTATGGCATTGGCGGCAGCTGCGGCCGAGCGAGAAACTGGAGCTTCTGAACTCGAATCAGGCCCAGTGGTCTCCTCTTCTAAGGGTGCACGGATAATTTCACGACCCTTTTTCGTTTCTCCCCGCTCGATGGCTTCGAGCTCTTCTATTTGATCCCACCTACTGCGTGTCAGGTCTTCAATGTCTAGAACCTGAACGAAAACATCCTTGGGCATCTTCGTTTCGGCAACGTTGGGAGCAAACGCGGCTGGTGGTGGAAATGGGTTACAAAAAGCAGGATCAATAAACCCAGATGTCGTGAGATTTGATGCTAAGAGACGCGTCCGGATCTGCTCAACAATGGTCTTAAGTTGTTGTGTTGATAGGGAACCTGCTGGAGGTGAGCTTTGACTGCTGAGGAACGCTTGAGTCCATGTGACTGTTGGCACAGGCAGATGTGCTGCTTTTAGTGCGTTTCGTAGCTGTACAATACTGTCCATAGCGAGTTAAAGTATAAGCCAGTGTAAGATAAGACATCGCTAGCCTCAAAGCATTATTGATATAGTTGTGTAAGCTGACGGTTTTAGGTGGGAAGAAGGGATGTCGTTGGCAGTGGGTCATCTGGGTTAATTAGGGTCAGCGATAGCTGGGAGCAAGGCTGCGCAAGCCAAAGCCGAGGGGGAGTAGGCCAAACTTCCGAGCTTCAAAACATCCCGTTGCCAGCAAGAAGACGTCATCGAAGTTTGGACTGACCCTGCTTTGCTGATATCTACCAAAACTACTTTTTATAACACCAACTTTCAAACCGCTCAAACATCTTTAATACTTCTCATAGAGCTCTTTGGTCCTGAAACACCATGTCAACGATAGCAACACCGCGCGATTCCTCACTTGGCCTTTCTGCCCGTCGTTTGCCCGGCACACCAATCATCACGTCCCCTACCGGCTCGGCCCGACCCAGTCTCGATACCCCACGATCTGCGACCGCATCTCCGGTGATATCTACAGGGCCGACCTCTGCACCCAATAGCACCGGAGCACCCGCTTCTAAGCGCAAGAACCGCGCTGCCTTGCGCGAATACTATAATATCCAGCGCGGGACATCGCCTGCGCCACCAGCTCTGCAGCCGGATGGTCCTCAGAGCGAAGTCCCGCATGGAGAGCTAGATGCGCAAGATTTTGACTCGGTAGCATATTTGCGCCGGGTCACGGAGCAGAATGGACTGGAAGAACTATTGAAGGTGTATACGAAAGTTCTGAGTGAAATCAGAGCATTGGATGCCGAGAAGAAGGCTCTCGTCTACGACAACTATAACAAGCTTATCGCCGCTACAGAAACTATTCGCAAGGTGAGCTATTTTGATACGAGTTACCTTTGTTGATAGGCCACTAATAGTATTCTACTTGATAGATGCGTACTAACATGGATCCCCTAAGTCCTATGGCGTCCATGTTAGACCCCAAAATGGCCCAGATATATGAACAAGCATCTGCTATCCGAGAATCCATTCGAAAGACCGTTCCCGAACCAACTCCTGAATCAAGCGCTATAAAACGAACCCGTGAAGTTGTTTCTGAAATCCTCAACGTCCCCGCTAGATTGCAATATCTTATCAAACAGCAACAAGTAAATGAGGCCGAGAAAGAATGGGAAGTACCACGTAAACTACTACTCAAGTGGAAGGAAAATGGCGTAGGCGGTGATGAGGTTGCAAGTATATTAGAAGAAGGTGACGAGATCATCCGGTCAGCAACAGAGCAAAGGAAAAGCACGGAAGAGGATTAAGAGCAAAGTACTTTGACTACGACGATACCCCATATAGCGAGCCTGATTATGATATATGATAAGATGTTTTTAGATCTATTTTTCTTTTGTACAAATTCTATTTTTTGACCGACTTCATATTGAGATACAGTTACTACTATTAGTTATTTATAGCGTACTGAGATCAATAACAGTGTACGGGTCATGGTCAGCATCACTGACTGATACTTTGGCGTTGCTAGAGCCATTGGCTTGCAACCACTGGGTGAGCATAGGCTGCAATCTCTGGCGCAAGAATTGCCTCTCTGTGTTGCTGTGGAACGCCGTAACGACAATGTGTCCCGTCTGTGTAGCCGCCAGAGCATCATGGTGCGTCATCTCGCCCGTGATGTACAACTCTGCCTTGTTTCCCCGAAGAATATCAGCACCTGAGCCAGCGCATACAGCAACGCTAGAGATATGGGCCGTAGCTACATCACAGCCATCGGGCAATGCAATGTTCAGGTATCTCGGACCGCCAATACCCGCGGCAAACGATTTAAGTGTGGTGCTGAGAGAGACAGGCGATGAGAGGGTTGCAGTTGCACCGTAGCCGCCATAGGTGATGTCCTTGGGTAGCGAAGCGATGGGCTTGATAGGTGTGATATCAGAGGTAGATATATAGGAACCCAGAGCGCATTGGACGAGCCATGTGTTGATGCCGGCTTGCGCAGCGTCAAGGGCTGTGTGTGGAGAATAAACGGCAATGTTGTGACGAGCGAGGAGAAGAAGAGTGGCTTGTTGAGAGTTGGCAGTTGTCAGAGACTTGAGGCCACGAAAGATAATCGGGTCTGTATTCATAGTGCTGCGTTAGCTAGAGGCTGATACTTTTGATCAAGCAATAAAGAGTGGTAGTGCTCACGATAACTAACTATAACGCTAGCGCCGATCTTGATAGCTTCTTCGGCAGTAGCAAAGGTTAAGTCATTAGTGAGCATCACCGTTGCGGCAGTATCATCAGGCTCAGTGGGAAGCTTCGTGTTGTCTAGTAGCAAGCCAACATTATCCCAAGCACGGTCGGCAAGCTCCTCGGGGAACATAGACCGCATGCCATTCACAACAAGCTTGGTAAAAGCTGGTGAAGTGAGGTTCACTGGGCCCTTGGACCACTGAGTAGTCGACATATCGGCAAAGCTGCGATAGCTAGTAGTCGGAAACAAAGATATAGTACGGAGTTGTGATCGAAGACTGGTGGCGGCGGAACTGAATAGACGAGGTACTATTTTACTCATTTGATAGTCTGACAGTGGCGTAAAAAATCTGACTTAATTTCGCTGATGACTATTTAGTTTTGGTTGTTCATGTGAAGCTTCAATATCCAGACTAGCAGACGTTATTCAAGGTATACATACATACGATTCTCAAGCACAGTGCATATTATATGAGGCGGGAACCAGATTTAATAGGGACAAAGGCCCACTGAATAGACATTACAAGGCTATGGGAATAATCTATTACATAACTGACAGCATAGCCATGTATAAACACATTCTCACTGCATTCTAGAGCATTTTCCAGCCATTGGTTGTCAATCAATACAGTCTGGCGAGCAGCCGATAACACGGCTCGTATCAAATGATGTCTCAAATAGGGTTAGACACGGTGCGAATAGTATTTCCATAATCCTCTACATGTAGTCGATGTCGTACCCCTCCACCCCTCCATATGATGTCGGGTTACAGTACGAGACTGCAAACCAGGAAACAAGGAAACAAGAGAAAAAGTAACAGTCAGCATAAGAACCGAACTGGACGTCATTGCTAATTATCCTTGCTTGCTCACAGGAAATCCTCTTGCTCGCAACTCTATTTGATTTACGATCTCGGCCTGTTCCGAGGAATACCCAATCATTCAATCTCCTTCCCTTCTTCTTATTTTTTTTATCTTGATTATTCTCTTGTTTTCTTTATCGGAACTCAAAATGTCAGTACAGGTGACGGAGGCTACACTGAAAAGTGCACTAACTGAGCGTGCTGCTGCTGTTCACGTTGAAATCACTGATATATCTGGTATGTTCCACGCCAAGCCTGGCAATTCTACTATGAGTTCATACACTGTATCCTATCATATACCATCTATTCACCAGACAGTCATTTATCTCATAAATTGCCGTATAGACTATTCCATACTCTCATCACAGGCCCACTAACACTGTCTCATAACTTGTCATAGGTGGGTGTGGCCAGGCCTTCACTGCGGTGATTGTCTCTCCTAGTTTCCAGGGCCTGAACTCTCTCAAGCGCCATCGTCTCGTCAACGCTGCTCTCAAGGCAGAAATTGCTAGTATCCATGCTTGGACAGCAAAGTGTCAAACCCCTGAGGAGTTTGAGCGTGATAGAGGCGTGCCAGTACCATCTTCCTAAGCAGAGAAAGCGCATACCTGATGAATTGTCAAATCTACCACGAATACATTGTTTCAGACAATGAAATATAATACTACGAAACAAAATTTGCTAAAGCTTTCAGACACTAGTAATAAAAGATACCCAAAGCGCAGGAGAATCAAGACTTACTGTAGACTATCTAGAGTCTGTTGACTCGCCACATTAGACAAAGACCTGATCAATCACATGTCTATCTATCAAATTACTCCATAACAAAACCATACTCTTGAAGATGCTCTTTCAATTATACTCTAAAGAACGTTCATACACCAAATCGCGAAATAAACCCGCCATTCTCAAGCCCGAACCTGATGACATGAAAGACCGACCAAATGACATTGTTTCATGGAAGTACAAATTTCAAGATAACGAGGATATACTGAATCATTATTTATATAAGTGACATACTTGCTTAAAGAAGATCAAGCAAATCGTTGCTGCCGCTAGGTGCAGAAGGCGCAGAGCTCTTGCCCTGTTGTTGAAGCTGCATAGCGGCTGGTAGGGGTTCACCTGTCGGGGGGCTACCAAAGTTCAAGTCGGCAAAGCCGCTCATCATGTCGCCCATTCCACCAGCTGGAGCGCTGGTGGCAGGTGCCGGAGCAGCGGCGGGGGCATCAAACAAACCCATCATGTCGGCCATACTGCTAGAGGGTGCTCCTGTAGAAGGACTTGCGGTGCGGTCAGGTGTGTTGTTCTCGTGCGACGCCGGCGCAGCACCATCAAAATCGATATCCAAAAGGTTTTCCATGTTGTTCTGGGGAGTGCTGCCATTGCCAGCAGCAGCCACGGCAGCGGAGGCTGCAATAGGGTTTTCAGCAGCGTTTTGGCGTTGCTCTTGGATAGCAGCACGCTGGATCTCATCCGCACCGAAACGACCCTTTCCAACAAAGGCCTCCGGAGGCTTGTGGTAGACAGAAGCAAGAGTCGACAGCTCACCAAGGAGTTGCTCAAGAAGAGTAGGTGGTAGTGATGTCATAGTAGTAGTGATAGCAGGCTTCTGTGATAGGATGATGTTCTAGATTTTGATTTATGTTAGCGCAACTGTATGTAGTTTGTCAGGGTAGATGAAAATTTTAAGATATACC
Organism: Davidsoniella virescens; assembly: GCA_001513805.1. NCBI lineage: Eukaryota > Fungi > Ascomycota > Sordariomycetes > Microascales > Ceratocystidaceae > Davidsoniella > Davidsoniella virescens. Next base: position 6,024 of record LJZU01000019.1, on the reverse strand, counting down.
TTTGCGACTTCGAGATCACCAGAAAGCAAACGCCAGTAGATATACGCACGGTCGCGGATATCAGGGTTGTCATTATCGTTCGTAGCGGCTTGCAGAACCTTTTGTACGAGTGCCTGGCTACTGCCGGGCTTTTTGAGAAATAGTTTGACAACTGCAGTCAGAATCTGCAATTGAGTCTGAGTATACTCCTCTAGAAAACTGTCGACGAATGACGTCAAAATTTCGTCGGCGTTGCTGATCTTCTCGGCATATTCACCGACAATCCAGATAAGAGCACCGCGAGCACTATGCTCATCAAGCTCATCGATGTAGTTGCATAGCGTAGATATAACGCCTTCGTAACCGGGGTACTTGCGTAGGATGTCTTTGATAACTACAACAACTTCTTGAACAACGTAGTTGACCTTAGTAGAGATTAGGTCCATGAGCGCACTGACGCATTTTTCGCTAGATACTTCGAGTTTGATGGCTACTTGACCGATAGCCTTGATGGCACGTTTCACAAAGTCCATGTCAACCTCCAGAGCATACTCCTTGAGTTCAGCTAGAAGCTGGTCAAAATTCTTCTCGTTGGCTATCCGCACCATGATCTCAAGCTTCTGTAGCTTGACATATGGCGGGTCGTTGTACTTGCAGAAGAAGATGCGCATTTCCTTGCTCAGGATGTCAGGCTTTGCTTGTAACAGAAGATCAATGTTTCTCAAAGCAACATATTGAACTTCGGGGGCGGAGGCCACAAGAGTAACTAATGTACTAAGTTAGTTTTGAACGGTGATATACGGTATACGTCAATAATCTTACCAAGAGGAGGTGCCATCTTCTTAAGATATTGCTTGACAAGTTCGGGGTTGATAACTCTCATGTGGATGAAAACAGCCTTCACGGCAGCCAAGACTACTGACGGGTTGACATGTTGGAACTGTGGTGCCACGCGCTCGCAGATATGCTCTGACTCCTTGACATCATTAGGAGGGTAGTCGGCTAGCGTAGTCAAGATTGTGACTCGACCCCATTCAGTACATTCGTTGAGGGCCAACAAAAGCTTCTTTAGCATAGGAGATGTCACTACTAAAGCTCTGGTCTCGGGGGCGGTTTCGGCGATCTCTGACAGGGCCTGCACCGAATTCGCAACCACCATAGGGTTGGGATCACTAATGAGGTCCTTCAGCATGTCTAGGAAACCGTTCTCAATACACATGGAGGGGTTGAGATCAAACAATTTGGCAACACAGATGGCGGCAGTCTTCCGGACATAAGGCGATTCGTCTCGAAGTGTTTTTCGAAGCGGCTCTTCCATGTAATCGACCATTTTGTCAACACGGATACACCCCATTGTTCGTATAGCGAGTGCCCTGATAAGTGGATTGGGATCTTCGGAGTCTTGTACGAAGGTATTGACGGCAAGGATACAAAGATCGGGATGTGACTTGGCGTAGTTCCTGTAAAAAGTTGTCGGTCAGAGGGGTGTTCACTCGTTGGGTTTTGTTGCTATAGACATACATCAAGTATAGATAGACCAGCTTCTTCTGGTCCAGATCGCCTGTAGCGATATTTTTGAGGACATCTGGAAACAGCGCAGATACATCCTTGCCGAGGGTCATGGCCATAATAGTCTTCTGGATAGACTCTTTGCGCTCCCAAGCATACTGTGACACAAGACCGGCGCGCAGCTCAAAGGTTTCACCCTTTCGCGGCGGGGCAAACGCCTTCTGGATACGATTGACCGCCATATTTGCGGCGGGCTGCTGCTATCAACGATCAGAAGCTATGGCGAGGGTTGCTTTGGCGAAAATCGATCGTTCGAAGATGATGGCGAATGCTAATTTGTCGGGAGTTACGACTCTGATGGTGCTTCGGCCACCAAGAGCCGATTTCGTTGAATATTTTGTTGATATATGTTACGCTGCTGAATCGAACAGCTTGAGTGGTAGATGGAATCGATGAAACACAACGCCGATAGCTGTGGTGTAGAGGATGTAGAGGGGTTATCAAATTGTAGAGTGTAAGGAATATGTGAGGTCCAAGGGGTGGGCAGTGTTCTAGGTGGCTCAGGCAATTGTCAATGGTTTAGTTGCTCATCGTAGTTGTAGTGCCTCTGGAAGCTGCTAAAGCTGCTTGGGTCGATTATGTCTTGCTGGCTTCTGAGCCCCACGCTTTAGCGGCGATTGGCGATTGCGCATCATCACGTGACACTATACGTTCTTAACATCAGATTGAACTGCATGCTGGGCGCGCTATATCAATGCAATTCAGGCCTGAATGTATTGTCGCGATTCAGAAGTTACTGGCATCTATTTTCTCTCATGCTACATACGCTGTTCATGAAAGAATCAAGTTTTGAAAATGGTGAGTCAGTGGTCATGTGCTGCCGGGTGTTATGGCACTAACATGATGCTCTATAGCCCAGTTTGCCCAATTTAAGACGCTTATTCATTGAGGCTCGTAGTGAAGATGAAGAGCGCACAATATCTCGAAAAACAGTAAGTATATCTCGGGATTACAATCTATTTCACGTGGCTAATCTTTTTGCGCAACTAGTTCTATAATGCAGTTTTATTTCTAGGTTCTGTCGCCGTCTTTAGCCTGGTTGCACAAAAGATGAACACTCCAAGATAAAATATTCATGATACCTTTAGGGTTATCAGACTATGTAATTACTTTCACAATACAGAGATCTAAGGCCCAACCAGCCTACAGACCTAGAACTTTACTTTTTGAATAGAACTTGAATTGGTAACTAAGGGGCTTTTGAAAAGTAAACTTAAGCTAGCCTATAGAGTAACAAAGTGTCGTATTTTATTCATCCTCCTCCTCCTCTATATCTGGTTGTCGTGCCGTCTCTTCCTGCTTACGGAATAGGCTTGCGAGAAACTCGTTGGTGCTGGCTTCCTCTATGCTCTTATCTTCTCTCTTTTTCAGGAATCGGGGAAACCGAAGGCTCATACCACGCTCGTCACTGACGAGCCCAATAGCCGCAGAATATGTTGGACTTAAAGTGATATCGGCAAATGCCATCTCCCAGACCTCCTGCGGCTCAAACCAGACATCGGGGCTAGGCCCTGTATACTCAATGAACGCAGGCTGCGCAGACCGTGTATTCTGAGCTTCACCACTTTCAGCTCCATCGTCATAGAAAGCACGATTGGCTTTGTAGAATGTATCAGTAAACCCAGACATACACTTGCATACAGCTTCGAGAGATCCAGTTTCCTCATTTCGTATAGCCATGAGGATGGGCGACCACCACTTCAACTTTCGACCAGAACCATGCCATGCCGCGACAGGTATGAGATCTAATGTATCGAAGCTTGAGCTATAGTCTTTTTTCACTTTCAGCCATGACTCAAGTCTTTTATCAGGCTCATATGTGGCCAGCAAAGGCTTAAGTCGTCCTTTGATCTTGATACTGGGAGGAGGCTGCTCAATCATCTTCTCCTTGCCCTTTAATAGGGCCTTATGGTTGTTTTCATCCCCGATCGAGTCATCTGATCTAGCATCATCCGTGTTATCCAATAATTTTACCATGATACCTTCGCATTTGCGATCAACTGCTGATTTGAAGAATTCTAGTACACCCTCAGAGTCTTGAGAAGTTGCGTCTAAGCTCTTTACCCAAGTGAACTGATTAGGAACTTCAATGAACAATGATTTCAAGAGCTCTCGGCGCTCACGAAGTGGCCTGTCGAGAAGCGACCGGCCATTGAAGAACATTAGATCGAAGGCGAATAGGCAAACTTGGATCTTGACACTTCCGATCTCGACGTCTTTCCGAGCCCGGTTAGAAAGAGTCTGAAAGTTCTTGAGCTCGCCGGTAACTGCATCAACAGCAACTACTTCTCCTTCCATGATGAAGCTGCTGTATCCATCGCCCCTGATGTGAGGTATACGGGCAACAAGATCTGGATACTTGTCGGTCATAAGTTCAAGATGGCGCGAGAATATAGAAACCTTGCCTTTTTCATCGCAGTGTATTTGAGCTCGTTGGCCATCGTACTTGTACTCACACGTGAAATTTCGCCCTTGTAGTTTATTCAGCATCTCTGAGAGATCTCGGGTGATACTACCGAGCATTGGCCGAAGCGGGATGTGAAGTGCCAAGTTGCATCGTATAGCCAACTCATCAGTAACCCCTATTTCAAGGAGTACGGGGACAATATCTGCATAGTTTGGACGTCTTGCAAAACAGCCCTTGACAATTTCTTCGGCTCGTGACCAGATACATTGAAGATCTTCTTTCTTCAACTTAGATAGTTCATGAGTTGTTCTTGTGATATAATTAGCACCTGATGGTTTGGATAAGACAAATGCGCGCGCGAGGGCAATTAACATAGTTGTCTTGACTGCGCCAATACGAAGCTGAGATTAGTCAGTACATTGACCGGATATAGCTATCGGTACATATGGCAACTTACATGTTGTGAAAGAGTACGCACAATATAGCGACTTTCTTCGCCACCACGTGCATTTTGTAAAAGCCGGTCGACTATAGACTGTTTAAGGTCACCACTGCCGGTGCCTTTGGTCTGGGCAATTTTCACTAGGGAAGAATACACATCCTTGATCGTCAAAGGCTGAGGCTTCCGAAGTGTGAAGTTTTGCTTTTTCTTAGCCTCGAATGCTACGTCTCCTGCATCACCATACTTATCATATAATTTCTTTAGCGCTCTATTATCAAATCCACATGCCTTTTTCAATGCTTTGCCTATAGCTGAGCCACCAAGTCCCAATTCAAGCGACTCATATGGCGGAGAAATGGCATTGGTGGCTAGCCAGACCTACGAAGATGTTAGTCATTCTTGCGTGATAATTAGGCTACAATATTGTAGAGCGTACAGCGGGTAGTAGACTGTCTGGATCGCCTTCAATAAAAAGGCGAATGCAGTTCACGAGAGTGTCAACAATTTTTATACGACTTGTAGTACCATTGACAAGTACGAAGCATCTTGTCAAAAGGGCATAAGAAGCATTTCCCTTTTGTTTTTCCCATTGTGCCTGAAGTTCAGGTAGATGATGAGAGGGATCAAACGTCAAGGGACTCTGGTCTAGAGGTAAAGACTCGGTAAGTTTATCGTCTACAGCCGATGTTGACTGTAGCGTCAAAGTAGGGGCAACTCTGGGCTTAGGACTTGTTGATGGAACCTTGTCAGGCTCTATAGATAGAGGTATCTTCGAAGCATTTCCGTATGTAGGTTTATGTTCAGTTTCAACAGATTCGGTGACACTGGACTGAGAAGCGCCCTGAGCTTCCAAGTCAAATTCTACTTGGAGCCTGCGTGCAAACTCTTCGTCGGAAACAGGCCTAGAATCAGCAACATCGGTCTGTGATGCCTGACTAGACGCAGGACTTACATCTTTAGGCTTAGACTGTCTTGCAAAGAAGAACTCTAGGCCACGAGAAGGGACACTAGAATTAAGCTTACGCTTTTTCGAAGGGCTCGCCATATTTTCATATGAGAGATAAAACTAATTGTTTCATGTAGAATCACATTACTATTTAAGAGAGGGTTACATATAGAAGTAGTAGAATTCGCTAGCATGATGCTTTTTTGACGGCGAACACCGCGAACGTCAGTACACTAAAAAAGCCTATGATTCAGCTTCCAAGATCGGTAGCAACAAATGACGGGAGCTTGACGCGGTACCACGTGATCGGCTTATCGATACAAGCTAAACCCTTTTTGGGGCTTTTCACACAAACCCCCCACTATAGCCTCTAAAAGATGCGGGTCTAGTCAAAGGCTGCAAAGGCCCCTGCCATAGCGGTCGAAAATCAACGCTGTGCCAACTAGAGGCTAGAAGAAATTGAAGGTCAAGAAAGAGTCAACCGCCATACACCCCACCATCACCGCCCCTCACGCCCCTCTAGCCGTCCTAATTGAAGACCAGTCGATTTTTTTTTCGACGTACAGACGATCTTCTCCACTTGCGACGACTTATACCCGGACGTTCGCTTTCATTTCTTCGTCCAGTCGCATATCTTCCCTTCTTCCCACCCACCCACCCACCCAGTTGCCCATCATGAAC
>LJZU01000002.1:0-26621 GCA_001513805.1 Davidsoniella virescens | reverse complement strand
ATTAAGGTGGAAATGGAGCTCTAATAGCTATGTAGCACCTCGGTATCCTAAGATACACAGCCAGTTTTGCTCTCTATTAGGTACATAACTGTAGTTTATGCTCAAAGGGTTGGTACAGAGTATATATTTATCAGGGGAGATTAACTCTCAAGAAAAATAATCACCGCCACTTATCAGCTAAACTGGCTTGATTTTGGAAGCTTTAGTCTAGCCTTTGCATCCCAATGTCTAGTGCAAGGCAAAAAGAGAAGAACGGAGCATGAGGAAAAAGAATAGTCTCGGTAACATGGATGAACTTGGAACTTGGAATGGGTTGGGTGGAACTGGGAAGAAAGTAAGGAAAAAAAAAGTTGAAGCTTTTCTTCCTCCACCAATAGACTACATATAGTTTAGTTTACGGATCAATGGTTGACTTTGTGTATGTTTTTTTTTCTACTTAAGGGGCCCGCCGGTAACTTTTGTTTGCTTGTGCTTGATGTGTTGCGGAATAATTTGTTTAGGTGTGTTTGAGCGAGAAATGTTAAGTAGGTGAGAATGGGTCATCAACTAGGCAGGCGGACATCCCACCCCTGATATTTTTGAGGTTTAATATGTCATACAAGATTGCCTTGTCTTGTAGATGCTCTTGATCTAAGTACTCATAGTCTAAGAAATCTTAATCTCGATGCAATTAGGAAATACTCAAGCTTAGTCAGTAGCGCTCATACATAACCTCTTTGTTTTGAAATTGGTAATTATATTACTAGCCATCTTTCATGATTCTTACTTTTCATGTCTTTTTTTTATTTTTACATGTATAAACTACAGATAGAGGTCTGTTCCTCAACCTGGCACACACAAGGTCTCTGCTTCTGCAACCGGGGGTGGTCCAGAACACAATCCGAGACTTTCTCTTTGATCAGGCCGGTCAAACGAGACTCTGTGTCTTCCATCGTAGGCAACGCATCCTTTTTGGCTGCTCCACCCGCCTCAATTACTTTAGTATGTAGTAAAATAGAGTACTCCGATTGAGGCGGAAACAGAAAGAGAGATGGTTGATGATGTTGTCCTTTCTTCCATCGTAGCAAAATGATGAAATAGAGCAATAGCCTCCACTACGAAAATAGGTGTATTGAAAAAACTGGGGCGCTCAATAAACACCACCGCCGCTGGACTTGGACTGGCCCTTATGCAAGATTCGCTTTACCCGATTAGGGAAACAGGGAAAACAGGTCAGGGAATCCAAAAAGGCTCAGGGAGCAAAAAAAAAAAACCCCCAAGAGTACTGGTCATGTGTAGAGAGAAAGATAAATGAGCAAAAAAAAAAAGAAATACAAGAAACCTGGGTACGGACGGTACATTGGCGGTACACGCATATCCGGCCGCTATTTCCAATTCCATTCTCAGGCCAGCTGCCGTCGTCCCCCCAGACGCAAGATCGTCGACAAACAATGCTGTGTGAAGGTCTCTATCTGGCCTCTGTTGCTTCCTGCATTCCGAAAGCATCTCTGGCTTCAAAGACTGTACAGATATTCTGGGCCTAGTAGTAGAATCAGGGCTGTGTATCTTAGCATACCGAGGTGCTACATAGCTATTAGAGATCCATTTCAACCTTGATAAGAAACGAATGAAAAAGAAAAAAAAAAGAAGCCATATAATCCTAGTACATAGGCGTGTAGTGAACATATTAGTATACACAGAGAGACGAAAGAAATCCCCAGAGTCTTGCTTGTTGGTACTTCAGTGGCACTTCAGTACACCATAATACATACATATACCTTAGTGCCACAGTGTGGTGAGTAGCACGCATTTATTGCTGCTATTTTGAAGCCCACTACACTGCACTTCATAAGTCCGGGGTCTTTTTTTTTTTTCTTCCTCTTGTAATTCTCACCTATTCCCAGTTATATTGGAACATAATGTAAAAGACAGGCGATATGAGCTGGCAGAGCACTACTGGAAACACATGTCTCACGTCTTTTTAATTCTCGCTTCATATTTGCGCAATTTTTCTCTTTCTCTAGTGAATATCTGTTTCTTGCTTTTATTTCTTTCCCTCAAAGTCTTTTCGGTTAAGAGAATAAGAAAAAAAAAACCAATAATTAATGAAAAAAAAACCCCAATATTGTGGAAAGGGGGGGNNGGGGGGGGGGGGGAGAGCAGATAAAGATACATGTACAAAGAACCCGGACAGATCCTATCTTTTTGATGCCTTGATTTCTGGTCGATGCTTTTTTTCTTTTCCCCTCAAAATCGTGAATATCGCTGTTTCTTTCCCTAAGCCTCTTCCAGTCAAGTAAGAATACTTTTTTGTTACATGCCTAGCGAAATTCTGGCTGGGCGTATCACCTGTGAACCGGGATTATCATGCCATATTCGTTACTGTATGCTATGCAAGAAGCATAAGAAGAGAAGGGTGTTGCTACGTCCCACTTACTAATATACTACACACTACTACGGATATACAGCTTTAGATGTTTTATGAATAAGATGGATCCTATCCTCACCCCATGCTTTGTCTGACTGGCTGAGGCTTGAGTGAGGCTCGAGCCTGGTCTTGATTTTGTATTATCTATTTTCATCTCGTCCGCTTCCCTCAAATCAGTGGAGATGGGCGCGGGCTTGTGATTTGATTTCATGTGGTGCATGCCATGCATGCTATCGCACGCTGTTCAGTTATTTGAATTGTCTTTTCCTGATGATATTATAGATAGGCTTGGGCCATGATTTTGCTGGCTGAAGAAGTTGTTTGGCATCCATCGTAGGCAGCATTGTAGGTCATATACATACTTATATTTCTTTGTAAGCCTTGTAAAAGAAACTGCGTCCCATTCTGTCGTCTGCATAGTGATGTATGTGACAGTACGTGACGTATGTATGTATGTAGTAGCTGGCTCATGCATCTAGACGATGGAGAAAATGTGATTTGATTATCATTCTATCATAGTAACTAGAAAAGAGCCCAAAGACCAGAGGCAGCTATGCGGCGGTATTATTCGGCGCATTTGGACAATTCTTAATATCCAGAGTCAATCAGCTAGCCTATCTTGATGAATGTCCACTTTTCAACTAGAGTATCTTGCTGGATCTGCTCTGCCTTTAGTGAAAAAAAAAAGCCCTTTTTCTGGAATTGTTTGAGCTTAGTTATCAAAGCTTAGTTGGCAAAGCTTAGTCGGCGAGCTTGCTTATATGGAGGCGTAGGTAGGCCTTTTTTTTTTTTTTTTATATATATCTTAAATTCAGTTAATTTATAGACGCAACGCGTACATCTATCTTTTTCTGCTAGTTATATTTTCGTTTCCCTGGCTTCTCATATTCCTGGGAAATAGATAATTTCAGTGAAAATGCTGTACAGATATATGTAATATAGAATGAACTGAATCAAAATTGAGTGGATAAATGCATAATAAACGCTAGCTAGAGTCAGGTGAACGAAAAGACGAAGGCCAACCTGGCAATTGCTTGCGGAAACTACCTCGCTATTGCCAGTGCTTGATGCCCAGAGCAGAAACTGCCACGAAAGCGACATCAGCAACAAATTACAATGACGAAAACAAAAACAAGAGCAAAAGTAGAAGAAAAACAACACAGCAAATGTTGTGAACTGGGAATATCTATGACTTTTGGGCGCAAATAATGCGAATCTATCGAAATGGAGAGACTCTATATGTATATACTACATGTATATGTGATGTAGTATGTATGTATAGAAGGTGATGAAGTTGCCTCTCACTAGCAAACCCTCTTCTTTTGATTTGGCTGGGGCCAAAGACCACGACCAGGACCACCGGCTAAGAAGGCTAAGAACTGTATTGCGTATAGTGCGTATAGTACATATACGCACTGCACCCGGTGCCAACTTTTGTGCTATCAATTAATTGACGGGCTAACGCTGCTGCTACTCAAAACAACGATCATCCTGCCTTACGGCCTGTTTAGCAGTGCTAATGTATGTATGTACAATCTGTATCTTTTATTTCCGACTTTGAACTCAGTCGACAAAACAACATCTGTCGCAAGTCTTTCGTTTATTTCTCTGCACTTCCATCACCTTAGTTCTCCTCTTTTCCTCTCCTCTTGTTGCTTGTCACATCTGCCTCCCGGCCTATAATACGATAATGGGGATGGGGGACGCTAATTTGATACACGCCTCTGATCGCCCTGAACCTAACAAACAACCGCCTGAGCAGAACCAAGCGCTGTGTCTGATCTGGTCTGCGTTCTGCGTTATTCCTTCCCTTCTTCCCTTGACCAGCTTCTAAGTAATTTTGCTTCCCTTTCCCTTTGTTGCTTGCCTGTCCTGGCTACCGTGCCATTATCGCTCACCAACATTCCATTGCCAACACAATTCATCAAGAGACAAGATTTGCTAGACTCGTCGATACTACTGCCTATCACATACACTAAATGTCTCTATATTCATGGCTTGACTAACTAATAACAAAGCTTGCTGGTGTTTCCAGAGCCATATGAACAACCAATGAACCCAAGCCGGCCTTGTCTCGACTTTTTATTCTAGACTGGCCTCCCTCACATCATTTTAATTCTTTATTTCTCCGTCGACTGTGACTGGCAGAATTATCAGAGTAACCAACATCTGCAGTTAGTCTACTTACTACTGCACAGCGCATCTCCTTGGCTCTTCCATAATAGCTAGCCTACCTGCCACACACTACGCACTACGCACTACGCACTACCACACACTACTGCGCAACTACCACTTACTAATACTCACCCCCATGCACCAGACGATCTGTCAGTCTAACAAGTGCCTCTTTACCTCTCTCTACCTCTACTCCGACCTCAACTTCCTTCTTCCTTTCTTCTTCTTTCCAGTCTCCTTGTCAGTCTTCTTCTCGCCCCTCTAGTCTCGACGCCCGTTACTCTTTACCGCGAGCCGCCACACCTGACTAAGACGACCGAGCTGCCTTATCCTTCTCACCACCACACTATGAGCATCGGGAATATCAACCGCTTAATCTCAGCTGCCGATTAGGACACTACCAAGCTTCCTGCTACCTCTATCTGTACATCAGACATCTCTGGTTACACATTGGCTATTGATCTAGTCAGCGACTATCTCGAGACTGACACCAGAGTAGCTGGCTCCCGTATCACCAACTCACAATATCGAGCATCTTGAACATTGCATTAGTGCCAAGTTTGTAAGCGCAGTTCTGGACATTCGACATTCGATCTAGACGTCGTCCTTTTCTTAGCTTCAGCTGCTTCTATTATAGTGAATGTCGCTTCAAAATTGTCAATCGCCGCCTAGTTTAAAAGCGCCTATAACACATCTCCATCGTCGTCGAATCGTCCACATACGAGCAAAAAACTCATCTTTGTCTCCTCCATACGCAGTCATCCGCCATACCTACTGCCGTAACAAACCGACACACCACCCATAGTGTATCCAAATATCTGTCTGCCGATAGCCTTGCTTGAGCGACTGGAGCATCCAGCGACGACGAAGCAAAGTCCTCTGCTTCTTCGGGGGCTTGCTGCGACACGGAAACATCTGGATTCATAGGCTATCGCATCATACCTCTTTACCAAACATGAGCGCAATGTATCAAACCAGTAGCCACTATGGCACTGGCTCATACACATCATCGTTCCCGAACTATCTGCCTGGCTCCTCAGTAACGCACGACCAAAAACCATTAGTGAATCGCGATATGATAGACTCCTCAGTGTACCATAACGATGAGAACTCTAGCTCTTTCAGCTCCTACAAAACAAACTCACAAACTTCGCTATCCTCGTTATCCACGGGGCATAGCTCTCAAACATACGCAAATAGCACCAACACGAATTGCGCCTCTTATATACCATCACAACAACAACAACAACAACAACAACGAATGCAACAACTGCAACAATTACAGCAACCCAATCATGTGCCACCACCACAACATCACCAACAGCAACAACAACAGCAACCACAGCAGCAACAGCAGCAGCAACCGCCAATATTGTCACAAGCACACGCCCGACCCTCTTCTCAAAGCCATTCTACTTTCCAGACTGTGGCGGCCGCTAATGTAGCACCTCCCACCACTGAAGCCCCGAAAAAGAATGGTCTCGAAATCCATAGTATGACCATGCCAGCTTGCATCAGCTCTGACGGTGGCAGCTTTTCCGACTTCGTTGCTCAGGTACGTACAAGGCGTTTTGGAGTCACCCTTGCTCTTCGGAGACACTTGCTAACCTGAACTTGACTTAAGATGACCTGCTTTATGGTTCAAGAACCCTGGAATGTCGTCGCCGAGGCGTGCCAATACACTCGCGGTTCGCCCTTGCCACGCCAACGACTAGTGCCTGAGGCCATTGCTACGCCGGAGCTGCTCAAGTGGACTCATGCTATCTTGAACACCACTCAGGTGACGCAAAATGTCGTTGTTCTTGCCCTGTTGCTCATCTACAGACTGAAACGGAGCAACCAACACATCAAGGGCCACTATGGCAGTGTTTACAGACTATTGACCATTGCTCTGATGCTTGGTAACAAGTGTAAGTAACCGAACCATTATGGAAACTCTACCGTAATAAAAGCTAACCTTGTGTGCAGTTTTGGATGACAACACATACACCAACAAGACTTGGGCCGATGTGTCCTCGATCAAGGTCGATCAAATTCATTGTATGGAAATGGAGTTTCTGAGTAATATGCGCTATAGCTTGTTTGTACGCGAGCAGCAATGGTCTGCATGGCTTAAGAATATGGCCAACATGAAGGCATACTACGACGAGGCTGCACGTAGAAGAATATCGTCGCCTGACCCGAACACGCTGACGCACAGCCAAGCGTCACAATCGTTCACCTCGCAACCGGCTCCAACACAACACGCACACTCATCGCATTCGCCCTCCAGACTAAGCACGAACTACGTGCCGTCATCTTCGACAGCTGCAAATCACGGCTCTGGTGGATCCGGCGGACAGCTCGGTCACCAGCCAGACTTATCACCATCGTTGTCTGTTGGCTCACGCAAGCGGAATTACCCAGAGACGGACAATCAGTCAGGTCCTCGCAAGACACGCCGCACATCAGACCTCGACTACCCTGCTTCGCCAATACATGGTCTTCCTTGCGTACAGCGCTACGCTGCTCCAGCCATGTCACCGTCTACTACAGCCTACAGTTTAGCGTCCCAACAAAACTCGATGCAGCAGGCTCAAATGCAGACTTCGTCTCAGCCTATGCAGTTGCGAGATAATCGCCGTATTGTACTGCCCAATCTGACGGTGAACACTTCCATGCAGGATCACACTGCGACGTCACAGCAGCAACACCACCTGCAGCAAGCACCTCACATGTCATCTCAGGCTCACCAGCCCGTGACCCAACAGCAGCAGCATCAGACTCATGTTTGCCCACCAGCAAACATGGCAAGTCTTGCCTCTGTGGCGCCTGTCGGCAGCAGCAACAACAATAACAATATCGCTGGTAATAGCTTTGGTTCCTTGGCTACTCGGACCATCCCTTCAACCCTACCTGCACCTATGGTCTCTAATGGAGGGGGTAATGCGAATCGCAACATCATACAGTCAACAGTACTGCCGCATAGCTCAGGCCTTATGTATTCATCTTCAACTGGAATGCCAAACACAGCTTCGCAGGCATCCTCAGTTCCCATGGGATCTCATCTCCCGCGGGTGTCGACCCCTACGATCTTGCCTCCAACCTCGATGGCTCAGCTGCCGGCGGTGGGTTACGTGACGCCTACTAAGCGTCACTCTCCTGGCACTATGGGCCGGTTTGGTATTAGCCCTCAAGGACACCCGACTGCGGATTTGGCTTATATGGGGCACCAGCATCAGCAACAACAAGCGCAAGGCAACATGATGAGCCATGGGTACAACAACATTTCTTTGTCGATGCCTAGGTCGCCACTGTCGCCTACAATTCAACGATCTGCTGGGCCAATCCCAACGCCCCTGGATACGGTTTCTCATGGACTTCAAAGAAGTCCGTTTACAACCCTGTCACCCATGACGTACATGACAGATCGTAGCAGCCCGTACCGTCCGGTCCGAACAGTTAACTCTCTCATGTACCCACCGGTATCTACGTCTTTAAGCTCATACCACTTGATCCCTCAGCCCATCACGCCGAACAGCATGCAGTATCATCGGATTGGCCGCCCAAACGACATTCGGTCTGGAATAGTGCCCGAGTATCGCCACCTATAAACGGGACGAAATAACGCGGCTGGTAGTGATGATGCTATCATTGTGGTGAAGCTATTGTTGTGCTTGTAGAGGGGTTATTTTATACACGAGTCTTTGAGCTGGAGACTTGACAGTCGGCTACTTCTTTTTCTCTTCATATTGTATCTCTATTGCTATTTTTTGTTGGGTCTGTCTGGGTTCTAGAACTCTTGTGTTCTCACTAGTTTTTGTTTATCTATCCTTCTTATGGGTATTGCAGCATCGTATGGCTAACGTATCTGCATAGCCAGCTAATAGCTACCCATGATATGATATTTTTTTGATCAAAGTCATGCTTGACTTGACAATGCTCAGCATACCACATGCCCCCCCCCCCTTTTTTTTTTCATCGTTTGCTAGTTTTTGTTTTCAACTTCTCAAGTCTTCTATCCTTCTACGATCACGAACATGATCATGATGAACGCATTTCTCACGCATTTGTCTGTGAGGAAGAGAAAGAGACTCGATTGGGCTGGCTTTCTGGGATTACACGGAACCTCTCTTGTTACTATGTTTTGTTATTCCTTCATTCCTTCATTCTTCTCTCTTTTTGGCCTGCAACGTGGTTTTGATCATCTTCCATTGCCATTATCATTTTACTAGTTACCATTTGCTACCGCACTTGCTATCATTTACTATTTTTTGCTTCCGCATCATCATTGTTCGATGGCGTTTTTTTATTACTATTATCACTTGGACTACTATTGGGATATTATTTGATTCCTCACGTTTTATACGTCTTGAAATCTGTATTAGTTTTTTTATGTTTATTTTTATTTTCTTCATCTTCTTGTGTAGTTAGTTGTACTTCTATCTACATTTGTTTATGGGCATATGTGTCTTATTCTATAAGTAGTACAAAAAAGTTACTTAGAGACCAAGAAATAAAATTAAAAAAAGCCCTCAAGGGCGTGTACCACAACAAGCTAGAAAAAGCAAAGTATATTTGAAGTGTAACTAGATAAGTATGTATAAGAATCCATAAGGGTCTATTCAATGAATGAACAAAGGTGTACAAAAGAAAAAAAAATGAATGAAAGCTAAGTATCGTTGATCATGAGAACGCACCATGTTATGATGGATATCGTTGTTTCGTTAAATATGCCTTTTTTTTTTTATAATTTAGTTTTTGATATGTAAGCACGAGAGAGACAAAAAGGCAGTAAAAACCAGCTTTTCTAAGACTGTTTACTTCGTCGTCCTGGTGGTCTTAACCCACCACCATCCACAGCAGACTTCTTCGATTCCCTCACAGCGGTAGCAGTTTCGTCTGCTGGCATTTCGACAGTTCCCGGAGTAGGCGGAGCGATTCCGAGTTCACCTTCAGGTGGGATAATTCGGATTAGAGGAACATGAAGGGGTGGAGGGAGGGGGAAATGGGATGGTGCGGGTGCACGTGATGGTGGACGAGTGCTACTACCGCTTGAGCTGGCGATGCTAGATGGAGCCATTGGAGGGGGTGGTGGTGGAGATGGAGAGGGAAGATAAAGTTCTGTATCTTCTAGAGTTGACGTGGTTCTATGAGGGTTGTAGGGTAAGAATGTTCGAGTTGTTGTTGGTGTCATGGGTGATACTGGGACGGGGATATCGCCGTGATTTTGAGAAGCTGAGGGTGAAGGCGTTGGTGGAGTCCATGGCTTGTATTGAGGTGCGATGGGAGAAGAAACAGGCATGGTTGGTGGAGTAGAACTAGTGGTAGTTGGTCTGAGATCACCCGAGCTAGGAATACTTGAACTAGGAACGCTGGAATTCGCAAGATTCGAACGCATCACGGCGCTTGGTGGTCGAGAGCCCATCATGATGTTGCTACTAATACTCGAATCCGACTCATAAAGAACATCCCATTCTCTGACCGTCTCAGCATGGAGTCTTTCCGCTGTCACTGGTTCATCCATGGATGAAGCTATCGCTTCTCCAACAGGAGATGGTATCACCGGAACACTGATGTCTGGCTCAATAGAAGGCGTCGAATGGTTCGTCGATGTCGATGGCTCTTGTCTGGTACTAGGCAGGCTAGACGATGGTATTGACGGTGCGACAGAGACTTTGGAAGACGCACTGGATGTGCTCGGTGTGGTGATGACGGGAAGGGGCGTATGTGAAGAGGAAGAATTCTTCTTTGTTTTCTTACGGGACGAAGAAGATGATGTCTTGGGATAGGATCTTGGTAAGACTGTTCGTGGCACATCGGATGCCGACGAAGATCCATCACGGGCATATGATCCGCCGCCATCAGACGAATCGACGTCTATATTGATACTTCGTTGTTTACCAGCCGTGCTACTACTAGCTGCCACAGAGGTAGTGGTAGAAGTGGTAGCTCTAGGAGTAGTATGCGCTCTATGGTTATACGCAGCAGCAGCAGTAGCAGTAGCGACTGAAGATGCCCCTACAGCTGCATTTCGCACACTTGATGTGGCGGGCCGACGTTGTTGTGGTCGAGGGCGAGAAACTGGACGAGTGTAATCGTAGCCATAGTCATAGCCGTATCCGTGATCATAATGATTCCGGTCCGTGTATCGAGGCGTACGACGATGAGGCATGGAAGAAGTTGCATATTGAGGAGGATAACGCTGTTGAGTTTGAGATAGAGGCTGAGATTGACGATGACGTGTTCTAGATGAAACCGGCTGTTTCTCTGACGTCCCCATCGGGAAAGAAGGATCATCGAGACCGCCGGGATAACGTTGTTTACGTCGACGTTCTCGTTCTCGCTCACTACGACGAATCCCTTCTTCTTCTGCAAGTCTCTCATAAGCACGCTGTGAAGTCCGTTTCGATCGTGATCCGAACGGGTTCGAGGAAGACGTTGCTAACGAAGAAGCTTCGCCGCCTCTATTCCCAGTAGCACCGCTCTTCAAAAACATCAGAGCGCTAAAAGCAACTGCGGCTGCGGTGGCTACTGTAGCGATACTGGAAGAGCCGGTGCGAGATCGCGAGTGAGAGCGTGATCTAGATCGAGAGCCGGAATGATATTGTGAGCGTGAACAAGAGTGGGAATGATTTTGGATGCTGCTTCGTGATGATGGCCGGTGGTGATGACATGTCCGCGGAGAAGGCGACCGACTATCTGAGCGGAAGCCGAAGCCATAGCCAAAACTAGCCGCGGAATCGTGTAGATCGGCCTCTTCCGTGTACTCAAACTCCATCTTATTGCGTCCACTACTCCCACTACTTCCACTACTGCTTCCACTAATATCGCTGCTACGGCTACTGCTGCTGCTTCCGCTACTACTGTCACTGCCTATAGTGTCTTGGCGTCTACTTCGACGACGACCGGAAAATAGCTTGAAGAAACTGCGTGTTCGGGAGCCTGATGATCGTGATGAGTTGTGACTGTCGGAGCCATCGCGACTTCGGGACCGAGATCGAGATTGTGACCGATGTCGTTCTAATTCTCGATCGGCTCGGATCCGGGCATTGAGGAGAATCGAGTCGAGTGGATCGATATCATAGTCTCCCGCGGCCGCAAAACCGGGAGAAGCATGCATACTTTCTGGGGAAGGAGGAGGCCGTTCAACTTAGAAAAGAGGAAGGCACGCCAAATATGTTGGCTTGTTTATTTTTTATATTTTTTTTTTGCTTTGGCTGAAGTTATTAAGCCTCAACGAAGAAGGAGAAGCTGCCCGCTTTTTGTAGTTGCTCGACCGGGCATGGAAGAAAAGCTAGGACGGTTTTGTCAATCTAGGAAATGGCTTATACAAGAAAGAATTGAAGCTAATTCGAAACAAAAAACCGAGGCTTCCAAGAAGAAGAATAAACGAAACAATGAAGATGATAAAAAAAAACTGATGTAGAGTGAATTTAATATAATATACTCAAAAGATGCCTCGTATTTTTTTTGCTTAGTGTCTCTCTTTTTTGTCTCCGAATGTGATGATCAACGGGCGGCTTTTTTTTGATTACTTCTTGGGGCACAAGATCATATAATGTCCGTACGCCCTATCTTTTTTGAGTCTATTCGATGAAGCCTCAAAGCTTTGAGTGGAAAAAAAAAGAGAGAAAATACGCCCGAAAAAAAGAAACGAATTAATTAACTTGTAAGAAAAGCTGAGGCTTGACTTGTAATTTCCTCTTTGATGTTAATCTTTATTATAAACATGTAGTATATGATTGAGTCTTACGATATAAAGTATGATGATAAACACTCTCTTTTTGTCAATCAAGACCAAGAAAACAAGGAAAAGAAAGAGTTGAGGAAACTGCGGAGAAAAAGAACCGAAGATGGAGACAATGATTGAAGAATAAGAAGGATCACAGGCAGGTGTTTTGTCAGATGCGGTTATGACGTGGTTTCGTTGGTGCACATGTTCTATCTCTAATATTCCTTTTTCTAAGAGATATTCAAAGAGAAAGAGAAAGAGAAAGAGAAAGAGAATGATTATGTTAAGAAATAATAATCTTTGCTGTGCTGCCTGCTCGTTTATTATAAATACGAATATGAACAAAAGAAGAAGAAGCACAATATCTTGGAAATTTAGAGGCCTTCTTGGCCTAAATAGATTGTCTATACAGTATCAACAAATATACAAAGTACCTACATATTTGTCTTTCATATTTCTATTCATTATAAGATAACTTCATTCTATTGGATCAACCAGCCTATAGAAATCAAAATTATAGAATTAAAACACAAAGGTATGCAATGTGATCGATGTGCTCACTGAAGCAAGGAAAACCACAAAAAAAAGACATGTCTCATTTTTCCATTATGAAGCAAGGGAATTTAAAAAGAAGAAAAAAAATCCAATAGAATGAGAATCTACTACTTACAATTAATTGATCTTGTTTCCCCCTCTTTCTCTTGCTAACAACTCTCCCCCCAAAAAAAGGAAAAGAAATACTTTGTTGTAGTATCACATCGGGATAGAGAACACCTGACCAACTCTTTTTTCTTTCTTTCTTTCTTTCTTCTTGCTTCAAATCCTTTATGTGCGTTGTTTTCTCTCAATTTGTGAAAAGAACCTCAAAGTCACTTTCTGGACCATCCATCTTTTTTTCCCCATGTTACATAGCTAACTATACTTAAAATTTTCATATTAAACACCCAAGTGTGTATATATTTCCATGCCTTCGTCCCATTTCCAAGGGAAAGGTCAATCAAAGTTTATGATCAACTGTTTCAATCCAAGTAAAATTCTTTAGGCATCTGTTTGTTCTTTCTTGAATATCTTCTCTTTTCTTTCCTAGCTGCCTATTCATTCCTTGACTAATGTCTATACTAGAAAAAGCCTGAATAAGAAAAGGTCTTGATTAGGCAGTAACTCGCCAAGATCCTCCAATCAACAAAAAATTCTTCCCCATCTTCCCCCCTCAAAATAAACCAACCTTACTCATGCTTACTACATATAATTACAGAAATTATTTTTTATATGCCGGGGAAGTCAGACAATCATCTCAGGCTTAGCTTACAATTGGGTAAGTCTTATCTTAGTAGTAAAACTTAGTAATATAAACAAGAACCAAATACTTGCTGGAACCAGAATCGAAGGTCATCGAAGCTAAGCTGTTCCTCGAGCAATGAAAGGGTGAATGATCTCTTATGATTCATTATTATTATTATGATGCAATTTTTTTCCTAGTCTTTAGTTGCTATCAATGGTTTAGTGTAGTAATAATGTTGGTGATCAAAACCACACTTTTTTTCTCCTGTAGTTGTTCTCTCTGTTAACCACCCATTACCGTATCATCCGGTCCGCCATATGCCGCATACATTGCCGGATCTACCGCTGCATCAACTGTACTGACTTGTCCTCCCATGGTTACCGATGCATATTCTGACGCTATTGGAGTTCCCGCTGGAATGAAGCCCGACGATACCGCGATAGATTCGGGATATACCATTGACATTGTCGATGAAGGGTGATTATACCCGATAGAAGGAGGAGCAAAGTACGCCATCTGTGCCATGTCCATGCCCATTGGTAGGGGGTTCATCACCATTCCAGTCCCATCACTTTGCATATGATTTTGAAAGTGTTGGTTCTCTGTGTGATTACCATACATCATCGCCATATTATGGTCCAGCGGCACGCCAGAAGTCACTACTGGATGATAACCCGGGACAGGCGCTGCCATCATTTCAGGGGCCGCTGTAACTGGGATAAATGGCTGTGACTGCATCATCATGGGTTGCTGGTGTTGATGAAAAACTGCCTGACCCTCCGGAAAAGACCGCATTAGCTGCTGCTGTTGGAGCATCATATGTTGTTGGTAGAGTTGCTGTTGCTGTTGCTGTTGCTGTTGCTGTTGATACTGAATCTGCTCTTGTTTCTGTCGTTCAGCCGCTGCAGCCGCTTCTGCTTCCGCCCTCCTACGTTCCTCTTTGACTCGACGTGCCTCTGCAGCAGCTTCAGCCTCGGCCCTCAGTTGCGGTAACTGCGAAGCCCACGAGACCATGTGTTCCTGGTACTGAGAAGCCCACGCAGTGAATGCTGCTTGTAGCCAGTCCTTTCCAGCTGTCACAAAGACCGCCTCTTCGTCGATTCCGCAAGACGCGAACCAGTCTATCCGGGGTCCCTTTGCTATTCCACGAGTAGCCCGGCCTCTACGGGCTGTTTGGCCTATCGAGGATGAGGCATTGGCTGCTGTAATTGCCGCTGTTTCTACAGCAATTGTGTTGGCAGTGTCTGGATCTATAAGCTCTACACCCTTACGTCTCTGGGCATCTGCGTACACGATACCACGAACAATAGGAGCGACATCGAGCGATACTATATTCATGGACCGATCGAAGACAGAGGGATCCAAATGCTGTGCCCAGACGAAAGCTGTACTAGCAGCCACGGCGTCAAAGGCAGTTGAGAACACTAGGCGGGATATAGATGTTGGTGAAGGGGGGGCCATGAACCGTTCTAGCAGGCGGCTAGATAGCGAGAGTTGCTTATCAGGATTCGTAGAAAGTCGACTATGGGCAGATACTTTGATAGTTGAAGCAATACTGAAGACCAGTGGTGCATCTAGAGAGTCCCGTGTGAAATCGGCATCAAGAAGTGTTGCTCCTAGAAGGAAGTCTTCGCGACGTTTTGGTGTCATCTCGGGTAGGGTAGCATCCATACGTTTCTATGGACGAATGATGTTAGCAATCTGTTGTAAGTGTAGTGAATCCAGCAAAAAGGTGCCCTCTATCGTACCTGGTAGACAGTGCCGTAATGAGACATTGACAGGACATCAGCTAGGCTCATGTCAGCCGCTGCTGCTTCGAAAGCATCGAGGCTACTAAGCGTTTGAGATCTATCTTGGCAGATACTTGGGCCCTGTTCAAAGCCCATATCATACAGGTCAACCTTGAGTTCCTGCCAGCAGTGAACCCCGACTTCTGGTTCGTCCAGGATGCCAACCTCGACATCGCGAGCAATCCAGCCCATTCCAGTCTCGAAGCCGCCGCCACTGATGACCCGAAGTGTATCTCCGTTCTCGTCTACATCGCTTCCACGGGGCCATCGATTCAGAAGCCACCCGAACCCACCGCGCTGGTCAGCCACACCCAGTTGGCACCAGAACTGCAGTTCAGAGAGGGCCGCTCGGTAATCTCCGCTACGACTAGCCAAAAGAGCTTCGACCGGCTGGCGCTGTATAGCGTGTCCTTCCGAGGCTGCTGTCAGTATAAGACTGTCGACTGCTAACGATGTTGGTGGCGCGCGGAGTCGGAAGATGCCGTGGAGGGGGAGCGTGTGTAAAGGAAGCAACGTCTCATCATTACACGTGAAAACGAACGGCCGCTTTGCTTGAGCCATGAGCGTAGTCAGAGTAGCCCAGAAGGCTTTATCCTCCTCGTACAGGAGATCGGCCTCTTCGACAAGAATAAGCGACTGCTTCTGTGCTGCGGCCGCTTCCTTTTCCTTTTTCTCTGCAGGCTCTTTCGGGACTATCGGTACTGGTGCTGAAGATGAAGCCGCTTTGCTCTTCCCGAAGAACGACGCGAGACCATCACTGGCAGGTATGGTACTCTCAGCACTCTTTTGTTGTTGATGCTGAACAAGATGGTTGCGGGTCATGTCGCCAACGCGTTCGATGATGTCCTTTCCAGCACGACGACTAGCCGCGTTGATCTCAAACACCTCGAAGCCAAGCTCGCGAGCGACTGCATAGACAGCTGCTGTCTTGCCAAATCCGTGGCCTCCGCTCAACACTACGGCGTTTCGGAGTCGCCCTGTCGTTGTCCGAACAACGCTGCGTTTGAACTTGCCGTCACGGTCTGCAGTCCACTCAGCAAGAACAGCCGTCTCATCGTCAGACTGGTCCAAGCCGGGTTCAAAGGCTCCGTTATCCCCAAGACCATCGGCTTCGCCGTCGCTACTATCATCACTATTGCTCTCGACTATAAAGCCATCCAGTTTACCCTTCTTCTTCTTCTTTTTCTTCTTGTTCTTTTGGCGCTTGGATGCTGAACCTTTGCTTGTACTCCCCGTATGGACCGAGTCAACCTTGAGAGCTACTAGCCACTCCTTGAGATACTGGGCTTCTTTGCCAGCTTGTAAGACTTCAGCTGTGGTTTGTGGGGCGTATTTCTGGGCCCAAGAGACATTTTCGCAGGTACATCGGTCATATGCGGATAGTACAGTAGCTAGCTGTGTATAGAGTCGAGTGATATAAGGATGTGGCAGTTCTTTGAGGGGCAAAGCTTTGCGACGGCGTTGTGGCCTTATCATCATGCCAAGCTCATCCTCGCTAGATGAGTCACCACGTTGAGGTTTATTCAATTTGGCTATCGTTGTTGACGTCGTCTCGTCCGGTAAGATACACCTTAGTTGTGGTTTAATTCGAGCCTGTAGCCGACGGCCGCTCTCGACATGTCGCTTAGGGACTCGAAGAGCCGCATGTATTGGTGCAAAGTTGTCGCTGAGTTGTTGAAGCGCGGCCGCTATACTGCGAACATCAAGCTGCTCTTGCAACGCACAAACAACAGATTCATGTGGCAGGATGTTCACGGCCTGCTGTTTGGATTTGCGGAGGATTGCCGGAAACTTTGACTGGCGTGCTTGACCGTATGAGGCATATAGAGCCGCCTCAGAAGCATCGAACCCTCTAACATGAGACAGTTCCTTTGGTGGGAATAGCGGGTGTTTGGCTCCTGGAACCTTCAAACCCCTGGACTTGATGCTGAATGCCAGACCACAATTGTTGTTGACAGCACTACTGCTAGCCCCGTTACCAAGCCCACCAAAGCCGCTGAATGTTGATGACTTAGCCGTTGTCTTCCGCTTGGGTGGTGAGCATGGCGTAGACATAGAAAATATGTTTGTTTTCTTAGTCGGAGGAGGCCCAGTGCTACCCTTCTTGAAGAATGGATGGGTAGATTTAGAAGCTCCTGTTTTAGTGCTAGCAGGCGTAGCAGCAACGATTACTGGTGTCACGAGGGTTGATACTGTAGTGACTTGAACGGCTGCTGGCTTTGATGCTTGTACAGCTGCTGGCTTTGGTGCTTGTGCAGCTGCTAGCTTTGGTGCTTGTGGTGTCGGCTTCGCGAGTATTGCTTCTACCAAAGCACCGATTCGCTTTTTATCTTCGTCATTCGTTCCATATCGCATTATTGCTATGCAGTTTTTCGGAAGGGGATTCTTGCGAGGACGGCCACGGCCAGGCTTGGGTATAGCATCAGGTATAGTGTCTGGAATTGGTTTCGACTTGGGCTTTGGTGGCGACCCTAATGTGCCAGTCTTCATGTTAAACTTGAGCACCTTGGTAGGCTTTTCACAGGCCAAGCTAACTGAAGGCACCAAAAGTTTCGGTTGTGCTTCTATGGGGGGTGAAGCAGACGGTGTTCTAGTACTGTTAAGCTGCATGCTGATGGGTGGATGTGGCGGAGGGACAGAGCAATAGCCTGCAAAACCGTCGTCATCTTCGCCTTCAGCATCTTCCAGTCCATCGCCTTTATCGGCTGGTGGTGGCGTCTCCAGGCCATTGTCGATTTCAAGGCCTGAGAGGGCTGGTGACGATACGGGTAACTGAGGTTGCGGTTGCGGTTGTGGCTTTAGCAAACTGAGCAAAGGCCCATCAAGTGTATTTTGACAAGTTCGAGCCAAGGTTTTTGAACCGTTAGTCTTGCGCTTCTTGCGGGCGCCGGTCTGGCTACTATCAGAAAGATCGTGAACGGCAGCTGGTGACGATGGCTGCTCATTATTGATAGGTGCTGATCGGGAGGCCTTGAAGAAGGGGTGAATCTTGCTAGAGCCACCAGTTTCGGCACCGACGCCCATGATTTAGGGCTGGAGATAAATTATGCAGTCTAGTATATATATATATATATATACGGCGAGAGATAGAGCAAGAGTCGTGATAGGCGTAGTAACAGTGATTCGATTCGATGTGATATAGTATATAATGTTTGTTGGTCTCTATGAATGGGACGGCAACAGCGTCTCACGGCAGCATTTATAGTAAGCGAAAACAAAAACACAGGAAAAAACAGGAACAAGGACACCAAAATGATTAATGAATATGCAGAGAAACTAGAAGGTCGGTTAAACCGTGAAGTGAATTTGAAAAAATGTGTCGTCGAACTTTGGATTGAGGTTTGTTTGTCGTTGAGAAAAACAAGAGCAATAACCCGGCGTAGCAACCAAAATCCGCAGTAGTTGCCCCAGTCAAGCCGGTCGTTGCACAGCTGCTGAAAACCGTCGCGCCTTCCAAACGCGTCGTGTTAATTGCTTTCTAGCCCGCCCAGAACAGAAGGCACCGCTGTGTGCTTGCCAGTATATTTTAGTGGGTCTATCTCGAGTTCTAACATCATCCCTGTACCTAGGTTTCACCGCCTTTAGAAGAGGACCCCACTAGTCTTAGTCAGCTAAATTCTGCCACTAAAATATAATTTTTTTCTTTCATATGGAACGTCAACTGGATATCACGATAGCGTTGTCAAGGAGCCTTTTCCTAAAGGAACAACCACCAATCATCCACTATACCCTTTCGACGACGAAATTCTGCCCATTTCCTGTGGCAATTCAAGACTATCATCATCTCTTACAAACCACAAGCACGTCTTCTGTGGTTCTGACGCCATCTTGACGTGAGGCGGCCTGTTTCTTCATCTTCCCTTTCGTTCATTTTCTCAGCCCAGAATCATGTCGACCAATTACCGGATACGAAAGCCATATGTTCTAGCGACTCTCCCGCAGCCATTTAACCCAGAGACGGGTCGTTTCTTAGTTGGCGATGTGTTTGGCCACCAGCTGGGCCAGGCGCGCAAACGGCGCACCGAGTTGATCGCGGCTGTTGACGGCGAGAGTGTCAATCTCTACGATGTACGTCTTCCGGTGCCATATCGGGCCATCTCGATGACTTTGATCGCTATTCTCTACTCTTTCATACCAAGAATAGTAACTAACCCCTTCTTGTTACCATATAGATCGCCAGTTCCAGCCTCATCACATCCCATCCCATCCCGCCGGAGCAGAGCTTTGCCTGTGCTCCGATTTCTCTGCGTGTGCGCCTCGCCAAGCCACACGGTACCGTCCGCTACACGTACGCAGCCACTCGCACTTCGACGTCGGCCAAGGGAAAGCCACGCCAGCGCCTGACGGTGTTCAAAGACTCGGTCGACGCCAACGGCAAGGCCACCTCGGAGTCTCAGGGCGTAGCTATCCCGTCTAGCTCGCCGGTTCTCCTGCTCGACGTTTCGACAGTGCTAACGGCGTCTGATTCTGCGCGCTTTGCCGGAAATCTCATCGTGGTGTGCCAGAACGGCGATGTATTATGCTTCAACCCTGTCGATCTCTCGCTACGCTGGCAACAGTCTGGCAGCAGTCTCGCCCAAGACGAAGTTTTCAAGTTCTCCGATCTGGCTATCGAGCATGCCGCTGTGGTACCTGCAGGCGATATCATCGACGGCCTATTCGAGGGCCGCTCCGATGCAGTGTCCACTGCATTTTCGCGGACAGTCAGCGATGGGCAGAAGGCGTCGGCCGACATTGTAGTTTTTGTTGCCCGCGTTGTCCGCGATGGCTCGTCCGAGCGCCTTTTTGGCGTTCTAGCCGCCAACCCTGCCGCCACTGCTGCGGATGCCACAGTTCCTCCTCTGGTTCGTCTTCATGTGGCCCGTCTCCCCGAACCTGAGTCGGCCAAGCTGGCTTCGGAGGCGGAGCGCCAGTTCCGTCTCCACGTGCCCTCGGGCTCGCTGACCATGCTGGGCGGCGACTACCTCTTCGTCTACGATGTGTCTTCGTCGATCCCGCGCCTTGCCTCGACTATGTTTCGTGAGGGAACCACTAGCATGCTCCGTCTGACGCTTCACAGTCTGCTGGCCGTGTCTGAGGATGAGGTCGCCGTGTGCAACCCTGGCTTCGGCTCTATACAGGCCCTGATGGCCCTAGACCTGTCGGCCCTGAAAAAGCCATCAGCCTCCAAGAAAAAGCCTCGCTTCGACATGCTAGCCAACTTTAAGAAGCTAGACCTAGTCGTCGGTCTAGTCGGAAACCTGCTTGTTGCCCTTCCAGTTGAGCAGCCGCGCACCGGCGCTGCTAAGAAACGCCAGGCCGAGGGTCTTCTGATCGACAGCATTGGCCGGGGCGGTCCTCGTGATCCGCTCAAGAAGCGCGTCCGCACCGCCAAAACCGACGAGGACAGCTTCTTTGCCGCTCCGCTTCCCGGTACGATGACTGCCGAGTACATCTCCTGTCTGCGCTCTGCCATGGCCGAGACCGATGCCGCCTTAGCCGCCGACGATCTTCCTCAATTCGACCGTCTCCTGGCTGTACAATTCGGACAGACCGTCTCTTGCGACGGAACCTCCTGGGAGCCTCTTGATCCCAAGCATGTCTTCCCTCTAGTCGACCGCCGATGGGTCTTGTACGCCCTCAGCCGCATCTTCTCTCTCGATGAGCCTGCAGCCATCTCTGTGTCTGACGACACTCAGCAAGCCGAGGATCTACCGCTACCCGAGCTTCGTCTAGCGCTGCCATCTAGCTGTGCCGCTGTCTACCTTGCCGAGGCCGGCCACTGCACACTTCGCAACGTGCGCGCTGCCTTCCGTGATCGCCTGGATGCCGCCGATACCCCTGACGCGCACCTTGCTCGTGCCTTAGTCAGCCGCATCGTTGAGCTTGACGCTAGCATGGACATCCTCCACCACTACATCTTAGCCAGCAAGCTTACCGCCGTCGAGCTGCTGACAGCTATTCTCATTGTCCTACGTAGCCTGGGCTTTGTTGATGGTAAGGGTAGCAGCAGCAGTATCGACGACAAGAGCCTCCTACTTGCACTTGAAGGTGCCACGGCCGAAGATGCTGATGTGACAATGGCCACCAGCGAGTCCTCTGCCTCCGACACCGCCATTGACGAGGACGTCGACGGTCAGCTTGACCTGCTTGAGCGTGACTTGGCCGCCACTGAGCTCTACCTCGGCGATGCCTCGACGACTCGCGCCAACGCTCTAACCGCCGCTTTTGCCAAACTAGCCGCCGAAGCCGCTCCCACCACCGTCTCCGCTCTCCGCGCCACTCTCCAGCCCCGCGAAGTCCTTGCCCTCATCCACGTTCTACGCGGTGAACTAGTACGTGGTGCCTGGACCGCACGTTATCTCGCCAGCGACGCCGACGGTGCCACCGAAGACACTCCCCCCTACTGGTCTGCCCCAGCCGCGGACGATGAAGATGCCGAAGCACAGCAGCCCGGTGGCACTGTAGCTCTGATCGCCGATCTGCTCGCTCGTTGCGTCGATGCCGTGGGAATGCTGGGCTGGATGGCTCACAGCGGCTCAGCTGCCTCTGCCTTCCTCGGTGCTCTCAAGCTCGAAGTCAGCGCTGCCCTCCAGGGTCTTGAGGAGACTGTCGTTCTACAAGGTCTCGTCTCGGGCGTCGTTCGCTATGCCGACAAGGTTGCCCGTCAAGAAGCCATCGCTACTCACCGTAACGCTAACTCGCGTATCCAAAAGGCCGGAATCAGCCTGGGAAGCTCGGAATTACCCCTCGGTAGCTTAGGCGTCCAGGACTCGGAGACGGACAGTGCCTGGAAGACAGATAAGGCAGGTGAAGTCGTACAGCGGAGTCAACGTGAGCTAGAGCATCTTCTCAGCAAGGGAACGAAAATCTATTCATTAGAGAAACTACAGTTCTAAACATTTGGCATTCATTATAAATAAAAAAAAGAAGGTACGAAAATTTATAGGACCGGATATCTTGTTTGGTTGGGTTGTGTTATCTCACGGCGTTTTTTTCTTTTGCTTTCATTTATACAAACATCCTTTTTTTTCTTTTTTTTCTTTTTTACCTGCCATGATTTCATTGCTACTACACTATCAGTAGTGGCCTGTTTTGTATCTAGTATCTGCCTACATCTTTGGTCTACCCGTGTTATCCTCTTAGTTGTTTGCTAAAATGTAATCGGCATTGCATATCATCGATTTTAAATTAGCTACACATTAACCCTATTTGCAAACCCTAGCTATGGTTACTTCACGATACTGTCACTTACATATTATGACCATTTCATCTTGATATATCTTTGGCTACCTCTTTTTGACTTTGACGGCACAGCGCATTAAATCAAATAACTTCTTATGCTCTTGAATTGCTTTTCTCACAGAATCTCTTTTAAGAGAAAACATCTCGTATGTCTGACTAAAGCAAGTCGTTTGCTTTTTCTTCCCAAGTTCATTCTAGTCTCTTTTCATATCTTTGATGCAAAAAGCCGCGCCGCACCCTTCCTACCCTTTTTTGTTAACAAATCTTTAAGTATCTTTGTTTTTTTTTTTCTTTCTCTCGCTTCTACGCCGCTAAAGTCTCAGACTATACAGGTAAAACCAGCTATGAATATGAGGATAGATAGGATTCTCTGCCTTCCGTAATCGTCACCCAACCAACGCTTTGTTATTGGGTAGGCAGATGCTCTGTTTCTCATTCATCGTGATGCCTTTCCCTTCTGACTTGCCCCCTTATCTCTCGTAACCTTTTTTACTCTTAAAACCACTTCACTGTGCCGCAAGCCTACACACCACTTTGTTGTTAGCCATCTTCTTATCTGTCTTAACAATATGACAGCGTCATCATCATTCAATTGCCCCTCTTCTCGAAATACTTCATGAGTTCCAGAATGTCAAGTGTATAAAGATAGCTCATGAACTTCATGAGAGCGGGGTAAGAAGATGCGATGATCTATATTAAGACAAAAAAAAGAAAGAAATCTCAACGTCTTACACTCTTTTCGCTTTTTACTATGGTCGTTGCATTATTCTAGAAATAAAAGGAAACAGAAAAAACCAGCAAATTATTTACAGTGCTTGTATCCTGTTATTCGCCCTTCGTTTACTTTCGGGACACAAAAAAACCAACTGTAAAACACCAATTATGCATAGTAAGACACACAAGACAGAAAAGAATTGAACTTCCAAGAAGAAAATTCACCGAGAGGCCGGGTTGGATTTGCTTCCATGCTAACCTCGATTGCTATTCTTATGTATTCAGAGTTCCTGCAGGACTGAAGATGCGCCGCTTTTTTCATTCTTTCTTTCTGTTTTCTGCTTCTATTCTTCTAAGAAAAGAAATCAAGGAACCATTCGAAACTGCCCATGATCTATTTCATCGCACACTAGTGGAGATTCTACGTCTCTTGATAAATGCGAATCCTGAACCCACTGCTAGTGCAACTGCAGCTATCAAGTTGGGATAAAAAGATAAAGATAGAAGAAAGAGAATCTCATCAGAAGAGCCTTGTTTGTTTTCCGTTTCTGGATAGCTTGTATATACGTAGTTACATATATACAGAAAGAAGTTCGCCTCTCCACTATCTATATGATATCAGAGTAGCAGATATGCGGTGGCGCCGCCAATTATTATTTGTTTGGCCGGTTGAGTTGCCGAGACTAGAAAGTATGTATAAGCAATAGCAGAGTTCTCTTAATGGCTCTCATCTTCTTATATCTACTGAGATTTCTTCTCTTTTTCCAGAACTCGCCCGTTGATGTCATTACTGAACAAGCTCGAGGAGAAAAGGCTTCCGTGCCGCATAGAGTTTGCTAGTCCGGACCTTTCTATGGCCTGAGATATACCAATAAGCCTAAGCTCTTACTTCCTTGGTCTTCCTTAGTGGCGGTCTCGTTACCTTACAGTGGCCATATATTGACCTGTGTATCTATATATCTTTCGTCTTAAGTCTCCCTATCCTTCTTTTGCCTCTTGACAATCTAGCGGTCTGGCATCCAACGTCGTCCAAAGAAGACAAACAGCATTTGACCGACAGAAGGGCTAAGACTCTCACGAGGCCTAAGAGCTAAGATCTATGAGCCCCAGGGTCTGTGGTCATCGTCATTTCTCATGCCACAGGATAGAAGCGTATCGTGTACTTGTGATTTGTCTGTACGATACTTCCAGATTGCTTCCGATACTCATAAAGACGAGACAAAACGAACAGACGGTACCAAGTCAATGTGAACTTTCTTTTCCTTTTGTTTTCCCATGCTAGCAACTCAAATCTGGCTTCTTACAAGTCAGCACTCAGACCTCTTTAGTCTGTTGTTGTTGTTCAGCCCGGGCTGTCACTACACCAACTGCGAAACCCAAAGCCCGATTAGCTTTGACGGGCAGGGGAGGGGAAGGGCAGACCTGAGATGAGACTCAGTAGAATAAAAAGATACTGATACCTTTTCTAGGAAGAGGTGGGAGGAGCCAGAACGAAGAATAGCTGTAGTAAAAGAGAACGAGGGGCGGTAGCTCGAATCTCTGCTGAGACTCGTTCTGGCAGCCAATAATGTCCTAGTGTATCATCCCAGCGGCGATCCAGAACAACTGAGACTTTTCTTTGGATAGAACACACATGTGCTCCTTCTCTCTCTATTTCTCAGGGTCTTTTTTAAGAGTGAGTCTAAATAGACGGACTCCTTCATAAAGAAAAGAAAAGAAAAAAATTCCTTCAGGCAAGCATTAAGAATGTCGATGCCCATTCTTAGAACACTCGCATAGGGCTGGCGGGGCTCGGCACAGGGGCTTGAAACGCTACAGAGACGCCGAGTCAGGACAAGGGGGGNNGGGGGGGGGGGGGTCTAGATCTATGTATGTAAGAAGAAGAAGACAGTGTCAGCAACGAGAAGTAAAAAAAACAGCAAAAATATACTCGACTATAAGAAATAGAGTGAAGGCTTTGGAAGAATGGCCTTGTTTATCCTTACTGGTGATATGAGCGGCACATGTCAAATGGAATGAATCTTCATATGTTCGCCATGCGGCACTGCGCAATCATCTCTCACTATGTATCGATCTTCTGGCGTGCTTATAATCACGATATTTAGTGATCAAGCACCCCATTCTAGCACTGATAAAGGCATTGTTCAGAATGTCTCTTCGACACACAGAGTTGCGTGTACTTTCATCCTCTAAGATTCCTTCGAAAAGAAAAAGAATGAGAAAAAAAATGACACTGTTTCTCTCTCCCGGGACAATGGAAGATAAAGCCCGGTCACCGATCTTAACATTCGGCTGTTATAGACGCTTCCATCCTCTTCTGATCTCTGTGCCACCCCTTTTCCTATCTTTCGTTCTTGCTTCTTCTTATCATAGTCCTTTATCCTAAGCTATACCTCTCTCTCTATCTCTCGCTCTGGTATCTTATGTGTCCTGGCGCCCTCCGTTATGCATTTAACAGATCCGCCAATGATCACCGTCTTGTAGTTGAACATGCAAGTCAACCAATAGCGGATAGTAAGAGTAATAGTAGCATGTTTGAGTAGACTTGCTAGTTCCTTGTCGTCATCGTGCATACGCACCTTGCGCCACTAGTGTCCCAGAAACATTTCTGTGTAAAACAGCAGCAATATCTGTATATCTGTATATTGCTAAGTCCAATAGCATCGCATGCTCCCCCTCCCTGCTCAAAGAGCCGCAGCTAGGCTCATGCTAGAAGCCGGCCACTGGAGATTTGCAGGACATCTTTATGCAAAAAGACAAAAAGAATCAGGGAAGAGACTATACAATGCCTTTCTGTCTTTTTCGCTATAGCCTTTTTCTTCCTGCTCGTCACCATCTCCATAGCAATACACACAAACAAGGCAGTAGTGTCCTCCCTTGATCATTATTATCATTCTTTTTCTCCCATCACCCCTTAACACATAATCCTCCTCTGACCTCTTGTGCACCCCCAAGAGAAAGGCAAAACGCAGTCCAACCAGTCGGTCTGCCTTAGACTTAGTGTTCATGCAGCCACTTTAGCTCAACTCAGATGGCCGATTAGCTACGAGTGTAGCTCGCTTCCTCTCTCTTTCTCTTCTCCTTTTCGTCTCTAGATCCCCCCTTAACAGTTGACCGCGATCCGCTTCTATATTGTGAGACACGACATACAATACAGAAGATGTACAGTTATATATCATCCCGCACTGATACTTCCGCTGTCTACGTCAACGCATCAGCAGGCCGCCTCATCGCAGGGAAATCAAAAACGGCATTGTGTTTTTGATGTATCTAGTCTGTCTTGACAAGCGGGGTCGAAGATTACAAAGGGGGGGG
>LJZU01000197.1:0-68716 GCA_001513805.1 Davidsoniella virescens | reverse complement strand
TTTTAAGGCATAAGAAGCTTTGGAGTACCAGTAGGTATTTTTTGTGATTGTCACAAAGGTGGTTGTCATCAG
The DNA here is from genome assembly GCA_001513805.1 of Davidsoniella virescens. NCBI lineage: Eukaryota > Fungi > Ascomycota > Sordariomycetes > Microascales > Ceratocystidaceae > Davidsoniella > Davidsoniella virescens. Next base: position 68,644 of record LJZU01000197.1, on the reverse strand, counting down.
CATTGCATCTAGTTTTTATTTTCATTTTCAAATGTTTGGTTGTATGGTTTTTACATAGCCATCTTTTTCTTCACATAGTTTGCATATTTGTTTTACAAGTCTACATTGTTCTTTTCCAGTTTGCATATACATACATAGTTATCTCAGTCATTTCATGTTATATTGAGCCCATAAGCTATTCTTTATAGTCTACCTTCAAGTACTTCATAGCCATACAACGGTGTGTTCGATAGTTGATTGCCTTGTGTTTCATTTGCAGCCAAGCTCATCTACTAATATAGAAGGCCACTCTTTCCGTACATCACTCATGGCATAGAGTGTCAACACTGATAGATTATGCGCTGTTCCCTTATTCTTTTATATACAGTTAGTGGATAAGAAAGGACCCTCCGATATCAACTATGAGCCAAAGATTGCGATGCAGCACGCTGGCAACTATACTTGTTGCTTTTGTTGTTATCTGAAGCTTATCCTCTAATATTTAACTTCATTGCCTGGGCAGAGCCTTGCATGTCCACCAGTATCCTCGTTCTCTTGGTTGATTACAGGCCTAACATCCTCTTGTGCCATTGTGTTCCCATCGGTCATGGGGCACTTGTCGAAGACACCGTCTCCGGTTCTGGCTGATAGGATGTGCCTCAACTCAATTCTGGTGAGGCTATTGTATCTGGAGATATGGAAAAGGGGCTCTTTGGAGACTCCACTTCCAATCGGACGGTATTCTTTCTGATCTTTCCGCCAATCCTTGTATTTGAGACGATGGTATGGGGCCCATTTTGAGATCTCAGCACCCTAGCTTTGCTTGTGCATTTACCAATTTGTTACCTGCCGGGCTCATGTGGCCCGTGGTCCGAAAGGACATAGACCTTCCTCCCAGGCCTTTCTCCCATCCAGCGGTGGGAGAGTAGTTTTTTTTTTTCATCAATGATGCCCTGGGATGTGCCGTTCCTCGTGGCAGTGGTGCAGAGTTGGTTCACTACCCCTTGGGGGTTAGTTATCCAGGCAGAGCAAGATTTTCTTACTCTCTAGTACCCATCTTGTTACTTCCGGGGCGCCGTGTGCCTCTGCATCGGCCACTTCCATCCATTTGCCAAAATCCATATGCTCTTCCGAGAGGGTGGTGTTATCCTTTCTCCTTTCTAATCCCCTATCCGGCTCCTGTATACCCGTTCTCCAGAAGCAATGATCGTTCCAGGTAAAGCTATATTGACTGCAGCTTGGTGGTTGGTCGCTTGTTGTGATCGCTGGGTTTTAGTGAGTAGCAATACATTATTGGAGGCTAGCCCAAACAGCTTTCAAGGTTTCTAGAAGGTCTATATGCTAACACTTACCTATTGTTTGATGGTTACCTCGAATTGTGAATATAGGTGAATGAACAGAAAAGGTTTAAGTCTGTTTTGGTACTACATGTGTTTTGGCCATACCTTTTTTGCTGAGCTAAGCGATTAGGATAATGAAAAGGTTCCGCTTTTGTCATCGTTATGTAGCCCAAAAGAAGATATGGGCCCCGCATTTATGCTAGCGAACCTTTTTTTTTTTTCTTGCCTGCTTTTTTTTTAGATTTCGCCTTGAATTTTTTAGGTCGCAGGCCTCTTCAGATTCTCACAATATCTTATGGTTGTTATACTACCGGTGAATTCACATGCCTTGATTTGCTGACGCACGCAGAACTGCTGCGCATTTTGTTTCTACAACATCCTTTTTAGCCTTGACAACAATATATCCTGCTCTCTCCTCAACTGCCTTACCGCCCGGTTGATGATCGCTCAGTATAGCGGCATCTTGAACCACCCTCGCCTTCAGTCAGCAAAACCCTGCAGAGCCAATATATCAAAAGAATTTGAGCGTGGGGTGTCTAGCTGCTATCAACTGAGCTTAGAATAATGACTGCCAATCTGCGCATATCTCGTCTGGCTCAAAGCTTTGCGCGTATCCACATCGACGCTTCTGCTTCCCGGACATCTGGACTTACTCGTCAGCCACTTGCAAGGTTTTTGTATACGTCGCCGTTCCTGAGATCAGATGTGCCGACACCCTTTTCTTCTACGGACACTCAAGAAGGAACTGTCACCAAGAATGTTGATCAAGTTATCATAAATTGCAATGAAGACTTGGGAGACATAACTAGCGATGCTACTGTTGTAAATTATACAACTGGCGACACTGCCATTACGCTAGAAGCTGCTAGTGAGAGAGCACCCGAGTTAGATACATCGGCAACTATTGAACCTATTTCTCAAGATGCGATCTTTGAAAACCTAGTCTCTCCAGCCACAACGGATCTATCAAGTTCGACATCACCTCGCTCAGATACTGAAGTCCACTCGTCAATAACGGCTAACCAATCCCATACATCCAACACCGTCGTTGACAATGTGAATGAAGAAGAAGACGACAGCCTCTTCTACATTGGCCGCGAACGATTCCCTGGCCGCTTACCTCCACGTTTCCGCAGGCTCAAGCCCGAATACGAAGGTGTATCTGAAGTCGTTGTCGACTTGAGTGGTGATGGTCCCGCAGAAATCACAACTATGAGCTACGAATCCCAAGAAACCCAAGACCGTCTCGGTGGCAAAGGCGTCCGATCTCCAGCAGTACCTTTGACTCCCGAGGAGGAAGCCGAACAAGTGCGTCATCAGAGACGTCTCTTGAAGAAGAAGCAGCGGTTAATGATGGAATTTGGAGACCGATATAGAGAAAAGAAACCGGGTCCTAACGAGCGTCGTCCGCCGACTTTTTCTTCTGCCACAGTCAGGGATTTCAAGAACTCCAAAGACTTTACGAGTTCCAAGGAATGGAATTCCAAGGATGATAAATCTAACAAAAAGCAACCCAACGGCAAAGACTCAAGGACCAAGAGCTACGAAGGCAAGGGCCAATATAGCGAAAGTCCCAATGATTTCTCCAGTCGTTATAACAGCAGAGGCTTCAAAACAAGTCAAGATACCCAGAGTAGTGGTGGTAGCAAGAGTTTCAAGTCCTACGATAACCCGAGACAACCATATGCCAGTAACCCCGAAAGCCAATATGCGCGCAACAGAGACGGCAAAGAATCAGACACACGACCACACTGGCAAATTCAAAAAGAAAGACTCAAAGCCAAATTCCCCGAAGGATGGCGCCCACGCAAACGCGTATCCCCCGACGCCATGACCGGAATCCGTGCCTTACACGCCCAATTTCCCACAGAATATTCTCTTCCACGCCTCTCCGAACAATTCAAACTATCCCCCGAAGCCGTCCGTCGTATCCTACGGTCTTCGTGGAAGCCTACCGAGGATGAAATGGCGGATATTCAACATCGTTGGTTCCAGCGTGGTACTCAAGTCTGGGAACGCTATGCTGCTCTTGGCCTTAAACCTCCCAAAGTCTGGCGTGATGCCGGCGTCGGTGTTGATGTGTGGGAGGAGAAAAAGAGACGGGTTTCTATGGAGTATTTTCAACGCAAAGAAGCTCTTGTCGGTCCTGGAAAACACAATGGAGACGGCTCTTTCGTTCGTAGGAGCCGTGTGAGAACTATCAGTCGTAAGATCGTGTAAAGAAAGACAGGCCCTAAGTTTGATATCCCAGTGGAGAAAGAAAAAAAAAAGGAAGAACTGAGCCGTGTCATTTAGTCAAAATGGCTCATAGTGTATGATATGAGGAAAAGCTGGGATATGTCGAAAGAGGGTGTTGGCTTTTTCAAATGGCGTTAGTCTTTGCAAGGGCAAACTTTGCATATAGTCTAGAACAGGCACATGACCTGTCTTTTGTAACATTAGCATATAACACTTGTATAAGTATAGTTCCACGAATCTAAGAAACAATTTTATCAAGACAGTACGATTACGAACATGGCTTTAACATTTATCGTCCAACAGAACATGAACATATGAAATATTTAGAGAATAGCAAACACAAGAATGCCTTTTGTAAGCTGTTCGTTCTAGTGTCCATTAACTTTATATGAAAATACAAGACAAGAAACGAATAGAAAAAACAAGTTATGAAACAAAAACTCAATCAGCCAATGAGCTCTCCAAGTTGAGAACAATCACTGGGAAAAGAGGAACAGGAAAGGACCCAAAGAACACATGTATAGTTTGGCTAAAACAGCACCAGCAGCTGTCATCTTTTCATATTCCCTCGTACTGTTATTCCTTGGTAGAGAATCAAAAGGAAATCAAAAGATCAAAAATGGAAAATAACGGAAACGGAAGATAGATGAAACAAGAGTCAAATAAGGAAATAATGAATACAACAAAGAAAAGAAAGTGGTGATGAATGTAGTGAAACTCTTTACGAGAGCCGTTGACTGTTATCGCCCAAGAATAATGATAATGATGAAAAAACAATGAAAGATGTAACCCAAAACATCTTCGAAAGAAGAACAACTCATTCTTCAAAGTACAAACAGAAAGAAGTAGAATTTCCAGGGGACAATTCCATATTGCCCTCCTCCTGGCCCAATACACAAAAGAAACCCCATGAACGCCATCCTAAAAAGAATTGGATCCTCCAAACAGAATAAAAAAAGGGGAGAAAACACAGGTTGTAGCGTGTTAGCTAGACACCACCTACAAGAACATGACAGAAGTTTCTCAAGGCAAATTTGTCCCAAGAGAGCACTGCTTCTTTCTTCCTGTGAGAAGAAGAACAGCTGATATTGAAAAAAAAGGGGGGGAGGAAAACGATAAGGAAAATGAAAATGAAGAAATATGGCCCTTAACATGCACATTCTCAGTGGCAGTTAGGTGAGTAAAAGATATGACACCAAAAGGAGATATGAAGAAAGAGACGCCGGCGCGCGTTAGACACAAGCTAGGTAAATAGGGTGTAGTAAGAACAAAAAACAGAAAGGAAAGGAAAGGGAAGAGATCCGATGATTTCGATATCTGAGTACCAGTGCTATTAATGGAGAATAGACATACAAGTCGATCTCAAGTGAGAGTCGAGCTAGACTCGCCGCTTGCTGTCCGTGGCCGCTCTGAGTTTTCCAACCCTAAGAGGCATTCTCGGCCACGGGATCTATCCCGGCTACGGTCGTCGCGTGCGGCCGGAAAAGACAGCCGAAGCTTCTCGTCTAGCATAGTGACTAGACGCTCTGAGTACTCATCTAGTAGGCCGCTGAGCATCGACTCATTCATAGCCTTACTTCTAATAGCACGGTTGCTCAATGCTGACACAGTTAAACGAAGCTCCTGGTCGAGTTCTTCCAGTGTCACCTGGTTGATAGGTTCCGTCGAAGTCAACTTTTTACGATACGCACGCAGTGTACGACACGCCTGCTCGGTAGCCATGTTCAAGCTTCCGAAGCCATTGAGGTTTTGAGTGCTCTTCTTCCGGCTGGCGGTGTTAAGCGCAGGAAGAGATGGACGTCGAAAGACCTTACGGCGGGGACTAGGTGGCGGGCTAACATCTCTAGACGCAGCATTGATATTGATAGTGAACTTCTTTGATGGCGTATCTTCGTTGATCGGCTCTGATGATGAGCTGATTTGGCTCTGGGGGGTCTTGTTGAAGTTTGCAGACAAAAATTGCCGAGATGTACGACGGCCTAAGCTCCGTGGCGGCGACCGGCGACCTGCAGAAGCGGCGGTAGGTTTCTGGTATTCTGCCAGCTCAACCTTCGATAAGACACGTCGTAAAGGTTGTCGGGCTGTCATAGCGGGTTCTTTGGCTGGTGAGGAATCGCGACTAGTTGATGAAGATGAAGGCTCTTGAGTCTCTACAGCCCATAGCATCAAAGTTCCATCAGAGGCAACAGTGGCAGCTTTCATATCACTGTCATCCAAGTTCAGCAGAGCCAGGCCATTGATCGCCTCAGTGTGACCCCATTCGCGGCCCAGGAAGGCGCCGTTCGTGGCATCATACACTCTAACCGACTTGTCGGTATTGGACACTCCAAGGAGACGCTCCTGATCACGTCCACAGGAGCGGTCAAGAATCAGACGCTCCAGAACCGCAGACTCGACACCGCTCTCATCCATGCATTTGAAGGTGTTGATGGCCCGTCCAGTGGTGAGGTCATACTGGCAAACAGAGCGGTCAAGAAGCGAGATGAATACCATGGGACTCTTAGGGTCATCAGCCATGGTCATGGACGTTGGTGATGCCTTCAGGGTTATCACCCGTGATGGCACAGCAGCCAAGTCCTCGATATCAGAGTTCCGTGGTACGAGGTCATGCACCTGCAATGTGCGGTCAAGTGAGCAAGTCAAGATACGCTCGTGGGAGGGTATCAACACCTGGGCAACTTTCGCAGCAAATTCGAGTGTTTGGAAATGGCGAATACTACCATTGCTAACGCGGTGGAAAAGTTGAGTAGTGCGGTCACGTCCACAAGTAGCGATGATGAGCTTTTTGTTCTTTTCGTTTTCATAGATCGTGATGCCCTGGACTTCTGATGAGTGTGCCTTAGTGTCTAGCAAGCACTTTCCAGTTTCCATATCGATGACCTTCAACACGCCGATTTTGTCACCAGCCACTATCAGCTTGCCCGACTTGGTGGCCTTTGTGACGGTGAGCAAGTTTTCGGGTTCCAAATCAGAGCCAGTTGCGACATTATCGATTGGGACATCGAAGGTAGACTTGATCTGTCCGTCGATGCTCCACTGGATCATTTTTCCAGATCCAGACCAGGTTATGAAATCTGCGTTGTGGGTATTGGGTCTACTCAAAGTCTGAATGCCAATGATAGCCTCATCATGGCCAGGAATGAGCAACCGCGAGGGATCGTCTTTCATCTGGCCAGGGAGGTAGTCCCGATTCCAGATCTCGATAGAGCGGCTCAAATCGATGGTGACAAAGTTGTTACGAAGGAAGCCCATGGCAACGATGCCATTTGGAGCTTGTGTGGTTTCCAGAACAGAACTTTCTTGAAAATCAACGACCTTGGCGACGTCCAGTGTCATAAACTGCCCAGCCTTGCCACTCACATAGGCGGTGAGATCTCTGATGGTAATGGAAGATATGGAGAATTCGAGACGCAGAACGCGCTGAAGCTTCATTTGCTTTCCATCGTCCTCAAGTAGGCAGATATCGCCTGCTTCAGAGCAGATGATGGTTCTACTGTCGTCGACAACAGCCGCACACGTGAATGTCGAGTCAATTAAAGAACCCAAGAGCACATTGCGGCCTGGCAGTGTTTTCTGTGGTTGCACTGGGGTGGTGACGATTTCTCCGACAAATTTTGTTTTCACGGGTGAAGAAGAAGCGCTCTCTTCGACTCGCCATGCCTTCACGTGACGGACTCCCAATGTGATTAGGTTGGATCCCATCCATACCATGTCCTTGATAGAGGACGTACAGCGATTCTGCTGATATAGCTTGGCTGCCCCTGTCCGGGAGTCGATTTTCCAAAGATACAGAAAGCCATCATTTACTGTGCCAAGCGAGGCCAGGAAGCGAGTATCCTGAGACCAGGCAACTGCACGCACTCCATAGGAATGCTCACTAATTGACACGAGAGGAATGTCGGATGATGAATCTTGCAGTCCAAAGATAAGCACCCTAGGGGCGTAGCCAGCTTCGCCAACTGCCAAGAATTTGCCGTCGCGACTCAACGACAGACAGGATGCAGCCTTTATTCTTTCGCGGCTTGTCCAGGTCTTGGTTTCTGGGTACTCTGAGAAGCCGTAACCAGACTCTCGTAAGCCTGAAGAAACTCTATTCCTACTGTCATTGGCCTTTGGAGTTGACGTTGGCGTGGCGGGAGCATTTGAGGATTGGTTAGAGCTGGAATGTACGGCAATGGCGGTGGGACGAGCACGGAAAAAGCGCTGGCTGTAACGACAGGAATAGCGCTGCTTCTTGTCCTGTTCCACTGCCACAACGACAGCAGCGCCGCCGGCGATGTATGCAAATGTTGATTGAACACTGTCAAAGCCAGTAGCAGAGGTGCAGGTGGTGCCGACTACACGCTGTAGTGAAATGCGCGACGGAGCGGCAGTCGGATCAGCGGAGAGGCGGCCGCGAAACGGAGATGTCTTCGAAAGCTTAAGATATGGCGAGTTGGCTGGTGTCAGCTTAAGTCGGTTGGATGGAGTGCACGCCATTCTGCCGGATTTCCATGGGGCGTTAAGGTAGTATATGTCGTCGGTCAGCTTCGGCAGCAGCTACAAAGTGTCGGTGTCGTTCAGCAGAAGCGGGTCAACGATCTCAAGCTGATAGATAAGCGTCAAGCTCTCTAAGAGCAGACAGAAATAGAAAAGATGTGGGTAAAAAAAAAAAAAAAAAACAGGAAAAGGGATAAGTTAGTGCATAGGTGAAGTGAACAGCCACTTTGTGTGTGAAGAGCAAAAGATCGAGAGCAACTGGCACAAATTTCACAGTTCTACGTGAAGCCAATTGAGCGCACAAAATGGGAGGGCGGACGACAATGTGAGGACTAGATTCTGAGAAGAAAAAAAAAAGCAGTGGGCTGGTATTCTTGTTCTCTTTGCGGAGGGAGGTGTAGCTGTCTCAGCCGGGCAAAACACAAGACAAGCCTAGACACGGCTGACAACAAGGTGCAAACAAACAGTCGGCAGCAAAGGCGGCTTCTTGTAGTGTGCGGCGGACACGAAAGACGCTCAAGTCACAGACTCTTGGGCTCGCAGATCCGGGCCCAACGGCGGCAACAACGTGGTGATGCGTTATGTGTTATATGCGTAGGTGTAGGCGTAGGCGTAGGCGTGATTCCAGAGATTTCAGGAACCCGTTGGCTGGCTGGCGGCGGAGGATTGCAGCAAAAGCTAGTTGGTAGTGTTTGCTGGCTGGTGTGCTGCAGGCGGATGAACGAAGGATTGTGCTCTTGCTTTTTGCTCAGTAGAAGATGCTGCAAGTGATGTATCTGATTTGCTGCCCTCAGATAAACAACAGAAGTCGATATGACGGCAGGCTAGCTATCTGGCTGGCTTGGTTCAGGAAATTCGAAGATGGTGGTGATACATGAACAATGAAGCGCAGCAAGACTGTGTAATGGCGATGGACAATAATATGATGTTGATGTTGATGATCTGTTACGGTGTGAGAGAGGCACAAATCAAGTCGTGGATTTTCAGGTGAGGCTGGGCAGCTCGAAACTGCAAACAAATCGAGAATCCGGGACACAGCAAATATCAAAGAGGCAGGTACCTGCGTAGATTGCTCGAATAGTGTGATGTTGTGGCGTCAAAACTCAAGTCAAGAATCAGAAAGAGCGAAAAGAGCGTCGGGGTCGGCTTCTGGGCAGAATCGAAGGGATTTAATGTACATTCGCTAATATGCAGAGGAGATGCAGAAGCAGTTTAAGTCGATGCGGTTGAGCTCCAGAGCAAGACGAAAAGGTCAGTATTGAAAAGGAGTATACGAAAAGGCCAACGTTGGTTTAGAAAGAGCGACTGAAGGTGAGAAGGCACTGAAAGTATGTATGATAATAAATAAACGAGTGACAAATGCCTTTCAATAGAATGCGGATGAAAGAAAACAAAAATAGATGAAGATGAAAATAAAAATAAAAATAAAAATAAAAATAAAAATAAAAATAAAAATAAAAATAAAAATAAAAGAGAATAGAAGAACTGAGAAGAATGAAAAAGAGGCTTTGCTGTACATCTATAATGGCTCGACAAAAACAATCACAAAATGAGAAAAGAACATCAGAAAACCGCCAGGGTGCAATTGTTGCTGCTGCTACTGTGACGACAATTTAGAGAGCAAGAGACGATTTTGCTCAGCTCCAGGGTGTCTATCTACATATGTAGTATACAAATAACCCAGATTAAACAGAGGCTCCAGATGAGCAGGCAATGCTGTAAGCTCTAGTATGGAGACTCCCAAGGGATCCCAATAAAGCTCTATTTCCCAAAGCTTTGTTTTTTTTACTTCTTTTCCCGTGACTCTTCTCGTTTGGCTCAACGCTGTTCAGACGAGACGAAAAGCCAGTAATGGTGGGTTCGTGGGTTCGAAAGGTACCACTAAACAGACTTTAGTCAGTTGTAAAGTGTCTGGCGATAATTTACTTAATAGCCCATTCACACTAGCTAGACAATGAGAGAAGATAATATAGAACCCCCTGGCCATTGTTCTAGTAGGACAGTGCACGGATTTAGTGCAGAGATACCTCATGAAGCCCCCGACTCAAGTGCACGTTAGCTGGTCCAGACGTGCAAACAAACTCCATAGCACGATGTACACAGTATATACGCATGCATACATATTGGCACTGTGGTCAAGTTTGTAGATTGCATGGGCATTGAGTCCCTTTTTTCCTTTCAGGATAAACAGCTTATTTCAATCCTGCTAGAATTCTGAACTGCGGATAATATAAAAAAAAATTAAAATTATTAAAAAAAAATTACAACGAACGATACTCGATCTCTTGGATCTTGGATCTTGGATCTTTTTTTCAATTTGTCCAGAACCTCTCCAACAATCAACTAGTTCAGGTACCAACGACCTCCAATGTTTAATTTATTTCTGTTCCTGCAGGGCTTGCCATCCATCAAACATCATCCAATTTTATAATTTGTGATCTTGCTTATCTCTGACTGCCTTTATCTTATTTTCGGTATCTTGTTTCTTGCGCGTCGTTCTTGAACTCTTTTTATCTCCTCCTCGACCTAGAAATAACATGAAATGTGAGTTACTATCAAAGAGAACACTTCCTCGCTAGCCCACCAACGTTGCATTGCCAGGTTCAGGCTTGTTTACCGCGCCGTCGTCATCCAATATAACACCAATTCAGTTTACAACTAGGAAAAAGGAAAGAATTGCCAATTTGATTTGTACTATCAGTGGTCATGTGTACTAAAATTATCTACTATGATTCTTTGTCCTTGCTCAAGATAACTGTGCAAGATAGAATTGCGTGTAGATGCTCAAAATGGCGTCTATCTGTGTAAGTTTTCTCATTATCTAGTGATATCTAGTAATATCGCACATCCTAATTCCAGCCGATCTACATATCTCCTATCCTCGCTTACTAGTTATAACCAGTTCCTCTCATTGACCATGATAGTCTAAATTCTGCACTAAAGATACATAACTCTAACATACATATGTAGTTGTTGTTGAGGTTATCTTATTTTTATACACATGTCAAGTCGTCTGAAGTTTTCCGTTACATTTGTTTGTTTATAATGCCTTTGACATCGAAACATGAATAACATGACATGCGTAATTTTATTCTGTGTCTCCATTATAGTGCTTGCATAAACACTTTACTTTGAAGATAAAACAAAAATCCTATGCCTTTGGCACTTAAAGCATAGACGTTTTTATCTTCCTCTTTACCCTTCTTCTCCTCGTTCTCGTTCTCGTTTATTCTTTCCACTTTACCAAGAAAACATCAGGGCTTCTTTGTCAACTGTTGTACATGTATGTATCTCCTTCATGTGTTAGCATGCAAAGCACGGTTTTACGTGCTTGCCCGTAAACATCTTAACTGGTAAGGCCTCTCGTTTTACCATCTTACAGTTCTAGTAGTTCTTCCCTTCCGCCTATAGTTGTACGTAAAAGCCCGTCAAAGCTTTTCTTCGGAATATTATGCTACATACTTTGGCATTAACACCAGATACTTTCGGTGTATCCTTTCAAGTCTATGCCATAACTATATGTAAGAACCCATCCAAACTCAAAGAGGTCTCCATCTTCAATTTATTAGGTTTTTCCCAGGGTCTATTCTTCCCCTACTACCAGCAAACATATATTTTAATGAGCAAACTCCTCCTACTGGAAAAAGAAAAAAAAACCTAATGAGCCCTTCCTTGCACGATGATCCTAGCTTTTTCACCTCTAACCTTTTTCCTCTCCAAATAACTTTTCAGCCTTTTGAATTATTTTCCCTGTTGGTTTTTTTTCCCTCACTTTATCCTCCCTTCGCATCTATTTTTACACAAGCTACAGATATATCTCATCTGATTGATAAGAACTAGTTAACTGGTTTGAAATAAATAATGACGATCAATCTTGATTTGTTCGTTCAATGTTTCTTGACATAGACTTTTATTTTATGCACAGACTGTAAGCTAATGTTAGGGTTAACATAGCATTGGATGGAAGATAAGTTTTAGTCCAAGATTTAAAGTCATCCCTGAAATTAATTTCATACATAAAGTGGGTTATGACGTAGGGTATCTTGTACACTTTGGACATCGTCCTGAATGATAAACCCTTATTTCCACAAGACAAATTGGCCTGATACACAAGAAATCAGCAACTCGTTCTCGCATCTCTGCGCGTAAATCTTCATCAAATCACAAATATCGAGTACGAGATCCCCCAAAAGGAGATTCATTTTTGTGTTACCGTCCCAATTCTACCGTGACATTATCATGAAATGTCCGGAACTTCATCTTCTAGCCCACTTAAAAAGAAGCTGAACCCAAAGCAGATGAACTATACAGTAGGAGGTTGAATTTGATATCAAGACATTGATAAATACAGGTTAGAAAATATACACTTAGGTATCAACTAACGTATTATAAACTAATATGTATGAAGGTGTAAGAAAAAAGAAGAGAATAACCTTTCCTTGCCCAGTGAACCTTCCAATTTCCATAGTAAACAGAAGAAAAAACTAAACCACCATTAATTATCTTTACTTTAAGATACACCCAATACCAACCAAGTATTACTACCAATGAAAAAAGATGGACACAATACGTATGCAGGAACTCAAAAACAAGAACATATCAAGAAACCCAAAGTCTATATCTACACGAAAAGTCCGTCATCAAGATACTCGTCCCGATCAAGCTTTTCTAGCCCAGTTCCTACCGTACCGTAAACGCGCAAAGGAACTACCACCTCAAAGCTCTCGCAAATCAAGTTCTCGACTGCTACCATAACCAAGCCACCCTTTTCATCTCTAGAGATCTGTTCTAGTAGTGGATGTGGTAGTCGGCCTGCCCCGTCAGCACCTGCCCCAGAACCACCATTACCGTTACCGTTTACGTCTGGTGCAGTTCCGTTTGCTTTGGTATTGGATGAAGGCACGACAAATTCAATGCGTACCTTCCACTCGAAGCTGATACCGCTGGTGATGAACTCTGGTGTGGCTGAAATTGGAATTGTAGGCATGAAAACAAAGCGTCGAGAGTAAAGTGTAGCTTCTGATGAAGAAGATATGACTTTGCGTGTTACTCTGTGGATGCTGGCTTCTGATCTGATTGCTAATGTCGGGTCGATTTTTTCTGTGGTCTCTAGGGCTGAGTGGATAGCATAGCATGGTAGTTCCGATTTGCTAAAGTCAACCGCAACTGTGACTGTTTCGCCTAGTCGATAGGCTGGTCTCGATAACATGACAACTGCTACCCGTTGTCCATTTCGTGCAATTTCGAATTTGTTGGGCGATTGATGCCCGTCTAAAGCCATATTGCTACGGATAATGGCAAGATCAATGGCTTCCTTTGCTGAGGTTGGCCCTTCAAACATCATCGATGGCCTTCGGGAGTTTGACATGGCAGTTGGCGAAAGAAGACCGGGAGAAATTCCGTTTTCTGTTGGCGCCGGGCGCTGTAATATATCGCTGACATATGACAAAAACCCCTCCTTTGTACCTTGTGGAGCAGGTACTGCTTTACTTGATGCTCTTTGTCGCCCCGACGATGATTTGGTGACGACCTTGGTTTTGGCGGTATCTGTAAGGATAATATAAGGATTCATGAGGTCATGTCCGAGAATATCTCCACGAGAATTCACACTTCCGAGGACTCTGAATGGTACGTCAATAGTGCGGACTTGGTGCTCTTTTGGACCACCGACTCTTTGAGTACCAACGACAAGACTATAATTTATCTTCATAGCTTTGCCTCTGTGACTGGGAGGCAAGCCACGCGGCAATGAGAAGATATAGTCAAAACTCTTGCTTTCACCGGGGGCAAGACGTAGATCGACAAAGAGGATTGACTGAGGCGTTGAAAGTAGGGGAATGGATTTTGACTTGGCGGCGCCTCTCATATCTTGAATAGTGCTGAGCTCGTTGCTGCCCATAAGTTCGCTGATAGAGCTTTTGAAAGAGCCCCAACCAAAGAAGCCGCTATCACGTTTGGTGTTTTCTACTCCAACCACACCGCCTCCTTGGCCGCCAACAACACCTTTACGCTTGACCTGCTCAAAGGGTGTGAGGTTGACAAGAGATCCATCTAGTGTAAACGAGCCTTGTAGTTGCGCAAAGCCCATCATGAGGACCTCTGTGTGTTTCGTCTGGCCCATCCCGGACTGGCGGCGGAAGTGAGGCGGACGTAGAGCAGCGGCGCCATTTCCATTGCGTGTGAAGGGTTGTGAGGGATATTCTGATGCTAGAGTCTCAGAAGAGTTGTTACTTAAGGCGTAGAGTTCGGTGCTACTTCGTGGGGTAGCATCTGCAAGAGATGTTGCTGAGATGACCTTGGTAGTGGGACCCGCTGGATGCTCGGTGATGGACGTAATGACAGAATCTCGGCTGTTTTTGGAAGCCAAGGGCCCTGATATTGAGGTAGAGGATGAAGTGGGATTATCTGGCTTTGAACTGGGGATATCCCCCAGTTTAGGACTATCGGAACTGTTGTGGACGGCGTGTAGAGGAGACTGGGCGCCAGGGAATCGAAAATCGGGTAAAGGACCAGGGCTAGTGGTAGTGGTGGAAGCAGAAGAACGGGGGGAAAAGGCGGCAGGGTTTTGAGGAGATCGATGGCCGTTTCTACTGTAAGCAGGTGAAGTGGTTAACCTCGGGGATGGATTTGCTAGGAAGTATTGAGATATGTTAGTGGATTTAGTTTACTTCCTTAACCTTTTTCACAGATATACATTTTTTTGTTTTTTGCGCACTTGCAGAAGAACAAGTAGGAAGTTCTACAGATTATACGTATGTAGACCAAACCTGCATATGATTACTGCGAAAGCCGGCAGGGAATAACACAGATTAGGCGATATAAGGTAAAGGACAGACTAACCTGAGTTTGGGCTATATGGAGAAAGCGGTGTAATTTGAAGGCTAGACGAGCGGTTGTGGCTCCTCGACGGCATGCGTCCGGAGTGGCGTGGGCTCGGGCTACCTAGACCGAGAGAGTCTTGTTGGTCGTCGATAGTGCTAGCCGCCGAGCCTATAGACACGATAGACACAGAGCGGCGGTGACTGTGGTTTGTACGCCCGTCATGCGAAATGACAGGCGGTGGAAGAGTTGGTGTTGGTGCTGACCATTGTACAGAACCCGAACGGCTATGTGGTGAGGCAGGATTTACACCGAGTGAGAGACCGGAGCGATGTGCGCGCGAGGACGGCGTGGGTGGCTGACTGATGCTGCCCTTGCCGCGGGTAGCCTGGACCTGGACGTTGCGGGCCCGGTCGAGTAATGAGAGCGTAGTCGACGAGCGCGAGGGCTGGCGCTGGTGCGAGAACTGGTGCTGATAGCCAGAGGACTGCGGCGACGTCACCAGTGCGGTCGGTACGGGGGTCTGCGGATCGGTAGATATGTTTTTGAAGGTGATGGTGCATTTGACTTCTTCGCCGGCGAAAACCGTCTGGGTTTGCCAGTCAACGTAGACTCGGATCGAGTTGTCACGGGTTTCGGGAGCCATGGCGAGCAAAGCTTGTTGGAAGCTTGTCTGAAAAGGCCGCTCCCGAGAGCAGAGAGGGCGCCAGCTAGGCGGGTTGGCTGTTGGGATGTGGGTGTTGGACGAGGGTAAAGGCGGACAGGACAGAAGGGAAGGGTCAGGAAGAATACAATGGTAGTTGTACAGATAATGCCAGTGCTAAGCCTCTACATACAGATATAGTTGTACGTCTGCTTCTAAATTGTGCGGCAAGAACGGCGAGGCTGGGACTGTGC
Organism: Davidsoniella virescens; assembly: GCA_001513805.1. Classification (NCBI taxonomy): domain Eukaryota; kingdom Fungi; phylum Ascomycota; class Sordariomycetes; order Microascales; family Ceratocystidaceae; genus Davidsoniella; species Davidsoniella virescens. The sequence continues at coordinate 52,892 of LJZU01000197.1, read as the reverse complement.
GTATATATACCACTCAATTAATACTGTGAATGACCGATTGTTGTGTCCAAAGGAATATCCACAGGCGGTTGGTTTGGCGTGATTGTGGCCGCTATAATCACTCTAATGGCTATAACGGTGGTAACAGTGCTACAGTGTTTAGTAGCGTTACTTAGTGGGCGGGATTGACGGACGCTAGCTGTAAGCGTTGAGAGCTTCTTTCTTTGACAGGGAGAGCAAACCGTCAGCGGAACAGTGAGCAAATCATAGGATAGCAGAGGAGAAGGGCGGTCAATTGAGCACGACGCCAATGGGCCATTTTTGAGTAAAAAATACAGAATCAAAGAGTGTCGGCGACAGTGACGTCGGGACTATGCTTAAAATGCAAACAAAACAAAGCATAAGAGATAGGAAAGAAAAGTATGATGTCGATGGCTAAGAAATGATGAGCATGGGCAACGCCAAAGAGATTGAAGAGCTGGGGAAGAGAGAGAAGAGGGATCCAACTAAACTACGCAGGCCTGAGCTGTTAAGAGTGGGTGTTTTATAGAGTGTGCTGTTATCAGCCTGTAGCACATACGCTACTCAGAGCTCCCAGCTCTATTGCCCAGATAAGGAGACAACAAATATTCAAAATAGTGGGGCCTGTTCAGGAAATCCGCTGTCATTGACCCTCCAACCTGCTACATACTGTAGGCATTGGAGTTTATATGTTTTAAGTTGTAGTGCTCGAACCGTAGACATGATTTGTTATTCAAGTTCTGTTGTTACTCTCTCTTTGCTATAGCGACAGGGAACAAATCGGATAGTCTGACCAATACCACATGCATCGACGGGCGGCTAGAATTTCGATATCCATGCTATCGCATTTATCGGGAGTAGGGCCTTCGATATCTATAACTAACAAGTAATGCCACAATGCGAATCAGAGTTTTGACGCAAGTCTTAAACCCTATCAAACTGACATGTACATACACATAACTCATAAGGGGCCAAATGCAACGCGAGGAAAACCGACTTGACGTGTTACCGCAACAGAAACAGATCACCCGACCCGGACAATAATCGTCTACACCTGGCTATCAAAAAAAGAATACCTATCCGTAGGCTCGATCGACTGGTAGCGGCATGACGTTTCGTATCTCAGCTTGAATCTCGAAAAGGATAGTCGGAGTCGTGATGGAAGGAAATCGAGATTCATTTGATTGAATATGAAAGGGTCTTCAGTAAATCAACCTGCAGCCCATATACCGCTAAGAAGACCAAGATTATACTAATAAAGTTTCCAAAAAGATATCTATCGTGTTACTGATCGACTTGTAAATGTGCCATAACCATGAATCGAACATGGGTCACGTCGGATAATCCGTAGAAATTCATGGGTATGAAAGCCACAACGACGTATTCTAACCACTAAACTATTATGGCTGATGTTACTTGATCCGGTAAAAGTCACCCTTATTTTAGTGTATAGAGGCTGATGTCATGATTTGTGCGGTATTTTTGATGTATATATCGAGTGGAGGATGCTGATGATGTGTCCGGTGACTGATCCGGGTCGTTTCAAGTAAGTGGTACAGGTAGATGCTAAATCAAGTCACTGGGGTCTGTCATGCTTTTGAAGGCAGTTATTATTGTTACATATTGTTATTGTTGTTGTTAGTCTCTAAAACTACTACGCTAACAAGACCAGCGATATCAGCAGCTAGAGATATAGAGACTTTGAACAGACTGGCCTATATGGGTGTAAGGGCTTATAGCTAGTCAAAGGAATATTGGCATTGGTGCATGTAGAATACTGCTAGGGACACGGAACTAAAGGTTATACATAAACTCCCCAAGAAGACTTGGTATCCCTGACGGTATTTATTTGTGGTAGTACTCGATGATTTCCGTCAAGATGTCTTTGACTTAACACGCAATGATGAAGTTGAGTTTGGACGGATGGCTGGATTTGGTAGCCGATGAGTTTGTGAGTTAGTCAGTTGTTGTGCTATCATGTTGTGTATAAGATAGATAGCATTTTTCAATTGACCCTGTTAGCTAACTTTTTAGAACATCATGACAGTGAACACTATGTACACCACGTGCTGGATAAACACTCAACTATTTAATCGGAACTTTGATCGGAACCAGTCCTGCCCTCCAGTTATCCACAGCCGCCTTGGCTACTCTGACTTTAGCTTCCGAGGAATCTACGCCGTCATCAATAACCGCCCAAACCTCATCACCAACGGTAACTGTGCACTTGAAAAACAGGCCAGCACTTGTATTGCGTCTTTCCGTATCATACACGACTGTTTTATTACCGGCAACCTTGGGTAGGTACTCCTTAGGATGAACCACATGTACCTTGTCGTGAATCAAGCGCTCTAGAAGCTTGAAGACACCCATGGACTCTAACAAGGCCTCGCATGGCGCGGCACTACCAGAGTCGAGGTATAGAGCCGCGATTATAGCTTCTACTACATCCGAGTAAAACTTTTGCGACTGCATACGGGCAAGAAGATCCCACGGGTACTGTCTGCCGGTCTGTAGCTGAGTCATAATTTCACTCTTCATTTCGTCAAAGCGTAGCCTGGTTTGCTTAATGATGGAAGACATGGACATGGATGAGTAGCGGATAAAGCACCAGATAGGTGAGCCAGAACCGTCCTCAGTACGGAGACGGTAATACATGCAGAGGAAGGCTAGGAAATCGCCGTTGACTAGCGCCGTCTTCAGCGTGTGCATTTCTGCGTTGGTCAACAGAGGCTTCCACGCATATAGTCTCCGGACAACGATTTCGTCAAGGATAGCATCGCCTAGGAATTCGAGACGCTCCAAGGACCGCTCCCATGAGTTGGAAGATAGGAAGCTTGCATGCGTTACTGCTTGGACGATGAGAGACTTCTTCTCGAACGCATAGCCGAGCAGCGTCTCCAGGTTCTTGAGATTCTTTGGTAGAGGTATATCCGCGGCATTCTCGAAAAGCTTGTCGCGACAGTACGATGGCATGTTCCAGGTCTGCTTTTCTCCCCAGAGAACCTTTAGGCACTTTAGGACGCTGCTATAACCGCCGTCGATGTATGAAGCACCGATAAGTGCTTCAATGAAATCAGCAAGTGTCTTGGTTGACACTGACCGCTTTGGTGGATCTGCTGCATTCAGCTGTTCGTCGATTATAATCGGCATCCATCTCCGGGCAGTGAAGCTAGAGGTCATGATGAACTGTGCCAAATCCTGCTCGACGCAGATCTTCTGTAGGCGCGAGTTGGCAATGATGCCATCCTTGTAGAAGGTCAGATATCCTTCCGGCCAATCGATTTCTATCGGAACTGTCAGTACTATGTATCTGCTGGCTGGTTGGTAGGGTACAGAAGAGAAAGGGGACGACATACTTTCGGCCATGACGTTCATGGTGGAGAAATACTTGAGCAGCGAATCTCCAAGAAACTCGATACGCTCGTAATCAACGGCTTCAACTGCAGCACGGGAAGTCAGAGCTTCCCGGACAACACTCATATTCGTGAACTGTATGGGTGCTAGAACCGTTTCACATAGTTGCTTCACGATTAGCCGAACCCCGACTTCGTGGTGGATACACGGCACGAGTCTTCCAAACTCGGCAAACTCGAGGGGAATATCGTCTGTTGTGAGCAAGGGAAGAGGAAGAACTCGTTTGTATCTCTTTGTTGGCGCTAGCGCCGGTGGATCCGATATAGGATGGAGAAAGTCGGTTCTGTTGTATGGATCAAGGATCGATATATAGGGACAATTTTCCGGGATATTGAGTGTGTCAGAGAAACGCTTCTGGACTTGCTCTGGAGCAGGTCCGTTTGGTAGATAATCATGGAATCGATACGGTCTATGGTGCAAGTTTCGCAATACAGCAGGATATTTTTTGAGCGTGAAATCTTCAGGGAAGAGCTTTGTATTGCCTATGTCCTCCATCCTGATTGTGCGATCCTTAGAAAAGAACGCGATGATACTTCCGCTGTTGTCTTTTTTTTCGGCCCATCTCTGGTGGCCAAACGCCATGGAAACAAGCGGCAAAGTGTGGTTGCGTTCTCGAGAAAACATTGTAGAGAAGGCTTCGTCGGACTTGGTGATTTCGACCTCGGCAGTGGTTATGTGATCTAGATAGACCGTGAAGCTGTCGAGTATAGGCAGCTCTTCTGATAGAGACATGTAGTGGGAATCACCGAGATATCCGTTAGGCCCACGAACTCTGAGTATGTATGTGTGCGTGATGTCAACTTCCTTCCACAGCTGGGCCACTTTAGGCCATGGAGAAAAAAGCCCGGGAACAACCTCAATAGCTGAACGCTCTGCAATGGGCACCGAGAACTCCATTCCGGTAAAGGGCAGCAGGTTCTCGTTGATGAAGCCGCCCTCGTAGAGTTTCTTGTAGGCCAAGAAGGCAGCTTCTTTGCTAGCGTTCCGTTGAGACATCCATGCTGTGACAGTTGATGTCTTGCGGTATTCGAACGGCAGAAATGGCGGTAGGGTAACAGTAGCAGACGTGAAAGTGGTGTTACCTATAGTATCTTCCTTGTATATGAATTCGGGGCGCGCGTCCACAAATTCATTGGATCCCAAGACGGCACAGAAATGGTAGAGATGGGCCTTAGCGTTTTCAAAATCTAGACGGGCACCACTTCCAGGCACGATAAACGCCTGCTCCAACACCTTGGCTGACTCTTCGAACTCGGTGACGTGCTCTAGTTCTTGGATGCGGCTGTTATGGCGGTCTTCGTCCAGGTACATCGCCTTGAGATGGTCTTCATGGTGTCGCCAGTCTTGAGCAGCCTCTTGGGTGTCAGGAATAAGGATGACAAGCGCTGACTTCTTGCTGCGCGCGCGGCCGCGACGTTGAATGAAAGACTTGAAGTCCTGCGGTGGGTCAAAACACACAACAAGGTTGCATGCTGGAACATCGATGCCTTCTTCGAGAACACTAGTCGCCACCAGTAGGTTGACCTTCTTCTCACGGAACTGCTGTAAGGCATCAGCACCTAGTCGGTGGTCATGAGACAAGTCCCAGAGCTCCGAAGTATTGCGTTCTTGGCTGGTGCCGACAACCAGACGGATGGTGTGTTTCTCGGCGATCAGAGGGTGGATAGACAAGATGTGCGCTAGTATAGCAACTGTGTTGCGCTCGGTGGCAAAGATGATGCCCTGAGTGTCCTTGGGTACGTTGGCAAGATAGTTGATGAGTTGATTCAGCTTAGGTGCTATGGTACTCGGCCCGAGATCTTCTATGCTGGGTTCGCGGATCACGACATCCTTGGAGACATGTGCTAGGTAGACACGCTCTTGGCTACGTAGACTGCGATCTAGTCGTCCGGCACTGAGCTGGTAAACACGGAAGACTTCAGAAGCATACTGCTCGGCAGCCCAGATGCCGAGATTCTCGTATATCACATCGACCTTTCGGGCGGTCGTCCGCATATGACGCTGGACAAAAGTGTCGTGGCGTTCGGCGATACCCTTGAGTCTCATTCGGCTAGACTCTGTATCTTCAAATCTCAGGCGCATGACCCGGGGATCATTGTTGATATTGTAGTTTCTGAACAGTGTGCTGAGAGATGTGAGGACAGGAGACGTTATTTGGGCCACCATGTCGGTCTTGGGGAACTTCAGGGCCTCTACTTTAGGTCGGTTGCTGTTGGCAAGTAGTTGCTCGCGGTGGACTTTGGGCGATGAGCAGATAGCATCCATGGTTCTCTCAAGTAGCTCGACGTTGCTAACATTGGCATTCATACTGGGGCTGGCTGTCAGACCAAGAATAGCCGGGACTAAATTGCCCTCAGCCTTGTGTTGGTGATAGTGATTGCGCATGATCTTTGCACCAGGTGAGTTACCAACGCAGTTATGAGCTGTCGTATATTGTTAGTTACAAGAGATAGGATAGATTAGCTTGTGCTTGCAAGGACTCACCTTCATCAAAGATAAGTAGAGCAATTTCAGATATCTTTAGGAAGGAGTGGTCTAGAGCATCGCATAGAATCTGATAAGTGCAGACAATGATCCGGACGCCCTTGAGAGCATCGTTCCAGGTTCTTTTGTCGGACCAGGACTCGATCTCATCACTGCCGTACAGAAGTCTGCATTTCACAGACGGTATTTGCTGCTGGATTACATCGTACTGTTGCATACAAAGAGAAACCGTTGGGGCTAGGAACCAGGCAGTCTAGTCAGGGTTAGTATGACGGGTAGTCATGGATGGATACATAGATAAGATAGTTTAGATTTGCTTACTAGTTCGGTGTCTGCCATTGCCTGATGTAGACGGAGAATAGCACTGTAAACCGATCAATATATGCCACCTAGAAAACTTGGAGTAATAGAGGCTTACACTTGAGTCTTGCCACTTCCTGTGTCCATCTGGAAACGGAATATTGTCAGTATAGATAAATACGAGGATCAACAGTCTGGAGAAGTACGTACAGCAACGATAACATTGTGTTTCAAACTAGCCTCAAACATCTCCAGCTGGTAAGCTCTAGCAGTCATGCTGGTGGTAGGCGCAAGATCGAGCTGCTCGTTGATTTCGTCTACAGATAAGCTATCTTGTCGCTGGCGTTTGTGAGGCGGCGGACTGGGACTATAAGCACGAGGCAGCTTGGGAGAGAGCGGCGACGCATTCTCGACTCGGAGCTTGTCATGGGGAGGACTGGGCTGCTCATCATCCGAGCTAGAGTCGGACGAGGTATACATGGCGCCTCGTTCCCGGAATGACGATAGCTATGTCGCCGGTAGTGACTATTCGGGAATAAAGATGAATGCCTACCCCTGCACGTAGGCTAGGAACTATACCAGTGGAAGGGTGTGTAGAATTGGATGTAGAGGTGTATGAATAAGAGCTACACCATGCAGGACTAGGTTGTAGGTGAAAGGGGAAAGAGTTATGCGAAAGAAAGAATCAAGAAGATTATCTGCCTAGTGGTAGTCTGGCAGTTGGAGGTGAGGTCAAGGATGTTGGCTGAAAACAGTGTAAGTGATTGATTTTTGGTATTAGTAGGGCAACAAGAGGGGTTGACAGGTGAGTTGAGGTGGCGCTGAATACTAGACGCAACGAACAAGCAATAGTTTGAGACGATGGATAGTATGGGATAGTATAACATGGAGAGAAAACAAGAAAGAAAAAGACCCGAAAATAGAGAGAGATGCTCAGATTGCCTATGTATACTTGCTATGAGCTGCTTGACCTTGATTCAGAACGGCCGTGAGTAGAGTTGACTAGTAATAAAAATAAAAAAAACTATATGCGGGAGCACGTCCAAAATTGCCAAAATGCCCCTCTTTCCAGTAATTGATTGGCCTGGTAAAATCGCTTACATATACAACCACCCACCAAGGGTTTCACTAGCTCCAGCAGTCAAGTGTACAAGATATAAGAGTCTGCCACTGAGCTGTTCATGAAGCTAATCGACTAGGAATTTTGCTCTAAAGCAGCAATAGAGTCGGACTCGTGCTTGGAAGCGGCTATTTAGAAGCATTTTATTGGCCGCCGATCTGGTTATGCCTATTTCAGCTCAGATCATCTCAGCACAGCGTCTGTCTCTGTCCCTTCCGCGTACAGCCAGTAGAGCAAAATGGATCCAATCTATGTAGATTATAGAACCTGCAGACAGACGAAGTCGTATCATGCTCTTGCATTTCCTCCTCCCGGTGCACCACAATCACTTTCGTGAAAACTAAAGCCTGCACTTGGGCGCTTCGAATCACGTGTGACGGACCGGATGTTCACGCAACTGAAGTTATCATGTAGAAGCCAGGTTGTCAAACATCGCAGCTGCGCTATTACGCTACTCGGCACTGTGATGTCATTGGTCGGAGTCACTATTAGAATCTATTTCTTCATCAGTTTCTTTATCTGTCTGACAACCAATTTAGCCACTATAGTTACAGGTTCAAATTTCATAATGTCTATGATTGCTAAAACTTTGCCTATTAGGAAAACTTCATTGAGGGGCAAAGTATATCCACAACATTCCTTGCCTTCTTAGCTAGTTGTTGCCTTGATTTTATCACCATATTAATGTTTTTTAATATGTATCTGTTAATTTTGGATCTTCACCATCTCTATGAAAACACTCTATGCTTCTGGTAATAATGCCTGGGGCCAATTGGACTTTATGTCTGCCCAGACTGGCAAATTACCATCTTTAAATGTGCAATTCCTCGATGAACCTGTGGACTTCACTGACTTTGCCCGCATCTTGGGCCCTTTACACGATCTCAAATTAGTCACAGCCCGGCTTACATATACCCTAGGTATGTCACTAACTCACATATATTGTTTACATTGAAACAACACCGATAATCTCTAAGGATTCCATATATGCCACTCTGTTTCACTACCAGCTACATACATGTATATCTGTACATTTTTTTGTCATCATTCTCCCATAGTCATAATTAGTAGCCTTACAATGTATTCTACCTGCAGCCTTGATTTAGAATGGGACGGCCCAACCAAGTACAGTTGGTTCTTTTTCACTGCAGAGTAATTTCATGTGTCAGTCAGCTGCCAATCAAAAAGGATATATGATCTTTATCCTGGTGCCTAGAGATAAACACACATGTTGGCTCCACTTGAATTATGATTCTAACTATCCAAATGGACTAGTAGTGAACAAAGATTCCTCCTTGTCGATAGCCGGTTTTGCCCCAGATCAGACCTCACCGCCATCGATTGTCGGGAATTTGAACTCAACTTCCGATTCAAGTCATGGCCTAAGCTATAACTTCCACGGTACGCTTATCCACTTGTGGAAAAAAATGTCTAGTGTCGACCCGACTATCAACGTCCGCAAAGGGATACTAGACATCATGCATTTCACTACATACCATCGTCCGTGTCAACTTTGACCCGGGCTCCTTCTCGTACCAGGCTATGAGATACATCTCTGTGAACACTAGATAGACACAAACACCGCTTATCGTTGACTTTCTACTAATATACTAACATATCTTCTTTAGAGGGACAAGATCCCATAAAGCTGTCAAGTGTTTGTGATGCAGTCAATCTGGATCCGAGCACTAATCTAGGCACCCGTACAATCTGGCAAATGTCAACATATGATGCTGGGATTCTGATGCTACTAGATGACTCCTCCGTCTGGGTTTATGGCGATATCCGGTATCCGAGCTGCCTCGGGAACTCTGAATTTATAGACACCCTCAACGCGGAGAGAAACAGCCAGGCAGCCAAGAACGCTGTTCCCATTACAGCTCCACTTTCTACTAGTAGCACTCTGGGGCATTATCAACAACAAAAGCACCTATGCAAGATAGCGATGCTAGATGACCTCCCCACTGGCCGAATTAAAGCTATAGATGCCGGTGGCTACACATTAGCTGCGTTGACGGAAGGCGGTGATCTCTATGTATGGGGTGGTCGTCCTGGCCAACAGCCAGTCTTGGATGAACTTTGGTCCGAACCAATTCCGTTAGATCTCGATTCCGACTTTGCTGATATGGCATTGGGATCTCGCCATATGCTTGTATTGACTACCGATGGTCAGGTTTTAGGACGAGGCAGCAATCGAAATGGCCAGCTAGGACGCATGCTGCCGTGCGATGACGGTCGTGATGTTTCAGAGGAGTGGATCGATGAATGGACGCCACTACGAGTCAATGTTGGCGAAGGGGAAGTAGTACGATCTGTTCATGCTGGGCCTTACTCGTCGTTTGTGCTTACAGAGACCGCATGATAATTGATATGCCGTCTTAATATCAAAAAACGTAGTAGCAGCGTGTCAATTAGCAAAATTCATATGTATACTCCCTTGTTAGTCACAGTCAAATCTGGCACACTATAACCTATATATAAGCCAACTTAAAGATGCGAGATAGTATCGGACGCGAGCGGGGACTGTTAAGATGGGCACTATATACTAAGACTCATGTTGAACATGATGTGATAATTGCTTTTCTTGCTTGCTGATGTGATTATTTATTCATTTCCCTCAGTTCCAATAAAAATAAGAAGCCATAACGTCATTTCATTGATGAATGCCGATTACATATCGGTCACTTAGAGGTTTGTGAGGTAATCATCAATTTCTTGGGGCGATAACTTCCGGAACCGAGGTCCCCGTGTACCCGCAACGCCTTCGATGCCTAGTAGATGGTCGGCAGGGGGGCCAACGATAGCTATGGATTGATATGTGTCAGTTGTTGCGACATATTTCTGGTTGTGAAGACCAAGATGATCAGGATAATGACACAACTCACCTAGTTCAATGGTCTCGCCGCTCATCTCGCCCTCGATCGTTTCCTTGAGTGTCAGGAGCGCAATGTGGATAGCATCTTCTAGCTCAAGATCCTCAGAATACCGCTTCTCAAGGAACGTCTTAGCCTGGGGGGCAGACTTGCCAATGGCAGTGGCCTTCCACGGGAAGTAGCTACCTGAGGGGTCGACCTGGTAAAGCATAGGACCGCCCTTGAGGATACCACCAGTCTTTCCAGTAGGCTTCTTCTTCTCTGGATCAGCCTTGCCGGCAGCCATAGCCTCGACCTCCTCATCGGGGAGGATACCTTCGTCCCAGCCGGCAACGAGCAAACTAACACCGTAAGGGCGCACACCACCAGACTGTGTCGCCTCTTGCATGACACGGGCAACATCCTGTACCAGGATTCTTGTGGGTGGGTATTCGTTGTAGATTCTCTTGTAGCCTGTGTGCGATACTTTGCGGGCGCGGTCAACTAGCACACGGTAGTCGGGACCCATACCGGCGTACACCATGCCGATGTTGGGAGTAATGTCGGTGATCTTGGTAAGCGAAGAGGGATCGGCGAGGGGCGAAGAAGACTTCTTCTCGGTAGCAAGTACGATACCGTTGGTAGCTATTGTGAGATGATATTAGTTACAACACCCAGAAAGCTTAGAAAAGTCACATCGTCCTTACCCTTGATACCAACAGCAGTAACACCTTGGTTTACAGCGTTGAGGGCATACTCTGCAAAAATGTTAGTCTCAGACCATATCAGAAGGCTTCTGGAATAGCCTTGCTGTGCATTGGGCCGTAGATTCCCGTGGGCGGATCGTACCAATCTGGACCAACTTTCCGCTGCGTATTGTTAGCTTGGAGTCTTTCGAAGTGGGATGTAGTGCGGGGAGCTTTACCTGGGGGAGAAAGTGGTGAGGGAGAAGTTGTAAGCCATGTTGCGGAAATGGAAATCGTACAATAGAAAACTAGCAATCAGAAAAACAGAAACAAGAGAAGTATCTTCAAAGACTGTGTAGTGCGATTTGCATATATGTAGCTTTTGGTGGTGATGTTGCTTTAGTGGTTTAGGGTGCCTTCTGTGGACCACACGAGGCTGGAGCTCTACTACTAAAGCTTCAGGCAACTCCAGTGCGCGTCAAGCTCTCCTAGGCTAAATGTCCAAAACGTAGTAGGATGACGGCAGCTAGCTAGACCCTATTATAACCCTATTCACCGAGTTATATCGTGCAGCACGTGACATTGGTAACACATCAGTTACCGGCGTTTAGCCGATCGGGCTGTTACATCAATCTACCGCTACTTTATGCTCTATTGCGCTCAAGTCTCGATCTTCTTAATTGTAGTCTTAATCACATATATTCACCTATTAATTCAGCTTCCAATGCGTACTGTCATTGCCTGTATCATCATTCTATGTAGTTATGATCGAGAAGAAGCGGCTAGATAAAAGTGGGGCTCATGAGAAGGATCTCATTGGACTTTATATTGTCGCGCGTATAGAATTTTTTATTCTTCCCTTTCACAACCTCAATCATTCAATATTTCAAAATATCGCCATGTACCATCCAAGACTTGGTTTTCAATATCAGAAAGTTTAATCTTATTTCGATCAACTGAACAACATCCTGTTCAGCATTTCTCGACCTTTGTATCTGGACTAATGATCAAGTCTTTGAGTCATATCACCATCAATAGGTGATAACTCGCCTTGTTAACTAACCATGATGACTTTTTTAAACAAATGTTTAAGCAATTATCCAGCCTTGCTATCTTCTATCTGTCAGCCTGCACACTCTTAAGTTGCCTCTTGATTGCTTCTCCGTTTTGAGTCGACTAGTCTGTGTGCAGAGAACAAGATCCGGTGTTCGTCGACGATCCTCTATCCGTTTTGGCTAGAACTTTCAATATGACGCCCGACTTCATCTTTCGTCGTTGAGGGTAGCTCTACTCTGAAGCCTCCTCGGAGAATCTTCTTGTCAGACTACTTTGTGCCTCATGCTCCTATTCATCCAGAAATGCAATCTTCTTCGGGAGAATGTTCTTGGTCAGGACGCTGCATCGGTGGTTTCAACTTTGATAGGTACATTTATCTTTTAAAACAGTCCGCAGTCGTATATAATCTTGAGTGTATGGTGCTTCATACTTAGCTGCTGTTGTATGTGATAAACGTTTGACAAAACGTTCAAGTCGTACATCAGATAACGTCAAGTACATATAATACATAGTAGTAGGCAAATAAGCCAACCTTAAGTCACAGAAGCAAATTATACATGCAAGTAGAATGCAGGCATTATCTGGCCTCTCTCTCCCTGAATTTATGCGGCTCTACATATGTATGTTCGTGCTCACAGCGTTGCATGAAGCTTCTATGTATTTCATTGCCTATAATGATGTTATGAGAGCACCAGTATCCGTAAAATCCAAGAAAAATCTTGTCACGTGATTTGTATGGTGCGGGATAAAATTAACCAGCATAACGATTCATCCCTGCCGCTATTATTACTGTGGACCAGACAGCATTAAGCTCTAATAGAAGCCGCTTGAGAAGCTATCTAGGGTCGCAATTTTCCATGGTAATCTCCTTTCATTTTGGACTTCGTGTTCTGGACCTGTGCCTTGGAGTTAGCGAAGCTCTGAGGTCTTGATTCTAAATTGTTATATAGCTGGTTGTGCGTATATATTTTGCTCACAAGCCATGAGCTATATACTAATGAGAGAGTTTATAGACGCATATGACAAGTTAATATGAGTTCAGTTTATAATTTTTAACAATCAATGCAACTTTTCTCATGCAAAGTCTACAGCTTTGCCTAGGTGGTCGATCTTACGAAATGATGCTTAGTTGTTTAAATTTGGTTAGTGCTGAATGGTCCTCTAAATCACGACACTAGATCAAAAATCCTTAGCGTGCTGTCGGTATATTTCAGATTAGCCCAGGGGTAAGAGGAGCCCAGTCAGTTGCTTCTGTCACTGTTCGTTCATTATAACCACCATCTTCTTTCGCTATTTGGCCATTTTGTTGCTTGGGACGTCTTCCGCGCAGCTCTCTTCCACAATTGCTACGACTTCAAACTACCAAGCAAGCCATCATCTTCTCCCTTACTTTTCTGACAACATTCCTGAGCAATTGGATTCGGATCTTACCAATTAACCTAGTTCTCTTAGACCCGTCGTTAAAAATTCTTAAGAAACAGAAGCCATTTCAAAGCTTCTTCTTTCTTGCTTATTCATCGTCCCCCCCCCCCCCNNCTTCGAGGTCTAGTTAGATAGTTGGCTAGTTTTTAGGTTCTATTTTTCGCTACCCTGAAACCGCCAGCCGAGCCCATCACCGCCGATCTTCGTGTGCTTCTACATCTGCCAGGTGTAGCCCAAAAAGCTCGACCGCTTTCTTTCCCGCTCTTTCTGGCCTGTCCCCCAGATACAGCCACGCACCCGCGATCTGTCCCGATCATAGCCTGCATTCTGCCCACTTAACTTCGCTCTCGATCCACGATTCCCGGCTTCCGTTCCGCTTCTCTCTCTTTCTCGATAGCTTCGGTGTCGCAAAGAACAAAGTCTTCCTCTTCTATTAACCGTACCAACGATACGGGAAACATCAAGAAGAAAAATACACTATACTATCCGTCACAATGCACTACGCCTACCCAGCGCGGAAAGATTCCAATCCGACGCATTTCAAGCCGCGCCGCTCGAAGATGCCATATGTCGGCAAGAGTCAGATGAAGCTTATCGGAATCGCCTTCTTCACCATCTTCGGATTCTGGTATCTATTCTCCGGCGGCTCTAGCTCGACTCACCGATCCAAGCCTCGTGTCATCAAGGGCGAGCCGCCAGTGGTTGTCGTGACGGCTTTTGATGGTACTGGCCACCCACACGACTACATCAAGAACATCGAGGATAACCGTCTGGCTTACGCCAAGAAGAATGGTACGTTTCCTTCCACCTGTCGCCAACTCAGTGCAAACGGCGCATGTGACGCTTGCTCGTGATATCTACCTCCAGTCAAGCTTTTTTTTTCTCTATCTCGGGTGGCCGCAGCAAGTCGTTCAACACAGCACAACAGCACGCATAACATACATGATCACCAAACTTCTCTGTCCAACACTTGAACCGACAATAAGGATACGCAGAACCTCATGCTAACGTGAATCATGTCATTCTCCAGGCTATGGTACATTCTTCGCCAAGGCTGGCGACTACGATCTTAATGGCGCCCCCATGTCCTGGACTAAAGTTGTTGCTATGCGCCATGCCATTGCCAAGTACCCTGAGGCTAAGTTCTTCTGGTATCTGGACCAGAACTCTCTCATCATGGATCACACTGTCAAGCCTGAGCGCGACCTCCTCACCAACTCCAAGCTTGACAAGTCGATCATCCGTGACCAATCCATCGTTCCTCCTGATGGCATCATCAAGACTTTTGGTCACCTCAAGGGAGAGGACATCGATCTGGCCATCAGCCAAGACACCAAGGGCATGTCCTCCGCCAGCTTCGTAGTCCGCAATGGAGAGTGGGCTAAGTTCTTTCTGGACACTTGGTTCGATCCTCTCTACCGTAGCTACAACTTCCAGCGTGCTGATACCCACGCTTTGGTACGTCCCTCCTATAACTTATCGTGAGAATACACGGTCGAAGTATTCAGCAACTAACACTCACCGTATCAACAGGAGCACATCATCCAATGGCATCCCACCATTCTTTCACGACTCGGAATGATTCCCCAGCGCACCATCAACTCGTACCAAGATTCTACCAGCGGCGGTCAGTTCCAGGAAGGCGACTTTGTTATCCATTTGAACGAGTGTACGGCCTCTGGCGAGCGTAGCTGCGCTTCTCTAGCTGCTCCTTATATCCAGACTTACCGCCAAAAATTCGGCCTCAAGGAGGCATAAGAACAACAAAGAATCGTATCAACATAGCAGAATGATGATGAGCCCTTGTGAATTCGTCTTTATGACTTTGTCTTTCTCGTTAGACTCCTTGTTCTATAGGTACTTTCTATTTTTATTGTCTTTGTCGTTTATCTTTTTTTTTCTTTTCTTCTCCTTTTTTATATCATATCATACTATTTTGCTTTCTCTTTTATTTTTTTCCTTTTTTGCTTACTGTTGCAAACCTTCCTTTCCTCTCCATCTTCCTTTTTTTGTCTCTATCTTTCGATCTGTATAAACCCGAAACAAACTCTTGCTTCACAATGGATGGAAACTTGTATTCCATTCTTCTTTTTCTTGTATTTTATCGATACCTTGACTTGTTGTATGACTTGTCGTTTTTTGGCTGGTTCTAGTTGCTGTTATTTTTTTTTCTTACGGAAAGCTTGCGCCAGTCTATGGGAGATGGATGGGGAGGTCGATATCTTGATAGAATGACATTTCTCACGCACAAAATCACAAATTATTTCCTACACCGTACGTAATTTTAAAGTTATGGTAAATGAAGCCGATATCGTGATTGCAGCCCATGTGTCACATACATCGAATACCTCTTTAGACGCCAATCACGGTTGATATGTACACAAGTCCTGCCCGTCTTTTGAGTCTTACATGTAACAGATACCGAACTCTGAGCAAGGGGTGTGGTGATACCATTTTATCACCCTTGGCCTTATATTGGATGCTACGAAATCTGTATGTGTAAGATATTGTTATGGTAAGAAACAAAGGGATACAGAAACACTAGACTGAAGATTCCCAAAAAAAAATAACACGCTCGACACACTAAACTCAACTCAAACTAAAACTCTGGCCTTACATAGCCCACCAAACCCATCCAAGAGGCTGCTCAGATAAGTGATGGATACCTACATAATAGAGATACTTCAACACATTCTAAATTTATATCCACTCAGCTCTATTTCATTAAGCTAAAAAAACAAGTCTCCAACTCAACTCATAAAGCACCCTCATGGCTAAGTTCAAAATGAATTTTGTTTATGCGCCACCAGGGCCACCCAAAAGGGCAAATCTACGCACAATACTGGGACCATACTCTTGGTACTAGAAGATGTTAGTGATTTGATTTTGTACAGCTTTGAATGATGTAACCTTACCTCAGCCTTAGTGTGGCAGTATGAGCGGAATTCGGGAGTTTGACCAAGCAGACTACCACCGAACCACGGGCCGTGGCGTTGTCTCTTGTGGGTGATGACTTGGACATCTAGACCACCACTCTTGGCACCACCGCTGCGAACCTCGCTGGCACGGATACGAGCGTCAACCAATTGCTTGATGTCACGCTGTAATCTGCGTCCAAAGTCCTTGTACAGAGTGCTACCACCAGACAGAACAACGTTCTTGTAAAGGCCTCGTCTCACATCGATGGGCGAAGACTGAATGACATTGTCGACAACAACGGGAAGGGGAGTCAGGAAATCTGAGCTGTAGATTTCAGGGTTAAAGAAGATTTCGGGGGCGAGGAAACGTTCGTAACCGACATCGATATTGACCTGGCGGCCAGCAGGCTGGGAAACCACGTGCTTGATGAAACGGCTACGGTCGCGATCGAAACGGGAGAATTCCTTGACGATATCAGGGCAAACGTAGCAGTATTGCTCCTTGATCTCCTGGGCAGTACGCAGAGATGAGTCAGCCTCTCCACGATCACGCAGAAGAGACTGGACAAAATAAGTGATATCACGACCAGCAATAGGGATAGATTTGATAGAGGAACCGATGACGTAACCCTCGGCGACAGGAATGACGTGGGTGACACCATCACCGGAGTCAATGACGGTACCGGTCAAAGAACGATCCTGAACCTTGGAAGAGGTCCACGAGGCAGCCAGGGCCAAAACAGCTTGGACAGCAATGTACATTCCAGCACAGTTGAAAGACTCGAAGAAGATCTCGGCAGTGTTCTCACGGTTCTCGGGGGGATTTAGCGGCTATACAAGACAAGTCGATGATTAGCACAAATCAATAAACGCGACTCTATGATAGGATAGCACAAACAGGCTCAGTCAACAAGAAGAAATGGTCTTCGGGTTCGACACGCAGGTACTTGAAGATAGAGTTTGACCAGAAACGCTCCATGTGATCCTATATCGAAAGTAGTTAGTAAAGTCAGACAGATGTCGTAGCTCGTCACAGTTGTACCCAATTCTCTATTTGTCCGTGACGAATAGGGTAGTGAAGACCATATCCTATTATCACTTGTCAGTACTACTCAAATAGAGCCATATTTCAACTGTTCAACACACCAGGACCACTAGCGGCAGAGATAGCCTCGTCACCGATGAAGAAATCGAGATCCTCAGTACCGCGCTTGGCACTAAGGTGACCACCGGGGCCCGCACCACCGTTCAAGAACGAGGGCTTGTTGGCGACAGCTGGGCGGCCCGAGCCGGAACCACTGGAGCCAGCGGAGGGGCCCTTAGTCGCGATGGCAGTCGGGAAAACAAAGGAGGGCGAGTCATTTCCGGCGAAACCTGTAGAAAAGCAATGTATCACGACGGTCAGATGCGACTTCTTTATGGCGGGAACAATGTCATGGTTGATTGATGCCGTGGGCCGGAGGGAAGGGGCGCATACCGAGCTTCGAAAAGCCGGTTCCGCTATAGAGAAAGCAAGATATTAGCTACTAATCAACATTTTAAGGCTGTCTTGATGGCTGTTGAATATCACGAAGCTGTTCCGGGTGCAGCCTCAAGCTCACCAGCACGCTTCAAAGTTGGCGCCGATAGACACAGCAATTGATTGGGAGCTGGAGCGGGGCGACAAAGCGTCGCAAGAACAGCATACGGAAAAGAAGCTTACTTGTCCATGACAACGGCGGGTGTTTGGTTCGCCATGACGGGTTGAGAACTAGCTGCGGTAGGGCGAAGGTGGTGTGGTCGGAGAAGGCGGAATCGATGACCTGTAGAATTTAGTCGAGAGGGAAAAAAGTATCAGCAACTCAGCGGCGTCTTGACCGAACTGATGCTTGCTGGTTTGATGACGAAGGGGGAAGAGAGTCGACTGCTTAGAAGCAACTATAACTATTGCCTAGCCAATCCAAAATTCACTGCTAAGTTGCTAAGCCAAGCTAAGCCCACCTGTTGGCAGCCCAGCAGCACAAAGCTCTCTGCAGGGAAGCAAAGCCAGCCTTCCATTGCCAGCAGTGTACGAGCCCCACCAAAATCGTCCACCAGCCCCAGTCGATAGTCGTAGTTAGGCTTTATCTTAGCCTGGCCTGACAGTATATGGCCTATTTACCTGAGCTATGTGTCTTGATATTTATGGCTAATATTTGATAGCTTCAACACGCATAAACTTGAGCCATTCATTGTTGATGGTTTGATATTTGAATATATCAACTTTTGAAAATAAAATACTAGAATTGCGACAGAACTGCTCTTGTTTATTTGCTTATTAACCGTTTTTCATCTTTATGTGCTGCTCTTGTTTATTGTTCATAACATTTGCTTATGTTAGGTCTCGAATCATTTGTGAATTAGTTGGTTGAATTCACATGTGTGTACTACCATTCACTAACACTCATGATGCTTTATCTATCCTTTTGTTGTTGGATATTATAAGTGATTACAGCAGTACCTAGTATAATTCTCAAGCCTTGTTTTGATTATAGTTTTGTTGTTATTCTTCATCTTCGTACTAGGCAGAAGCGACTTGTTGCCATCATATAAGTAGGCAGCTACTACATATGGTATTATGAAGCTAACTTTCTGAAAAAATCGTTGTTTTCATTCTTACTCCTCTGACTTTCCATTGTTTTGTTCTTCAAACACACTACTATACGACTATCATTGTATTGTTGAATACGTCTGCAAATAATTATCTAAAATATCTACCTACGAGTCTAACCTTCAGAAACTCGTTTGCCCTGATCACTTTGGTTTCGTGCTACTACTCGTTTCCACGACTCGATCGCTACTCATCACCTACAAGTCGAACAATTAGTTCAAACACTTGACGAGGCTATCTCCAAAGAACCTCGAGATTCTCAAATATCTATCACAAGTATCTATAATTAATCTAGCATCATGTCTAGCTCCGATGGATCATTTTTCTCCCGAGAAAATTCTGTTTTCGATACCCCTACGACGCCTTTAATGGCTATCTTTGTCCACGCTGGCGCTGGATATCATAGTAAAAACAATGAAGGGCTCCATTTAGAAGCTTGCCGAGAGTAAGATGATCACATGTAAAAATCTAATACAAGGTGCTAACTAGTCATATAGTGCTTGCACTTCTGCCATGAACATCCTGAAAAATGGAGGAACAGCCGTTCAGGCTGCCGCTGCCGCTGTGGCATCACTCGAAGATACGGAGACTACAAATGCAGGATATGGCTCCAACCTCACCATAGATGGCCGTGTAGAAACAGATGCTGTTGTTATTGACCATCTTGGACGCAGTGGTGCCTGTGGTGCAGTACCTCGTAAGTTTTTACAGGTTTTGTTTTTGTTCATCAGAGTCCATAACTAACGTTTCATAGATGTCAAAAACCCTGTTCTATTAGCTCGTTTGATACTCGAATCAAGCCGCATACCTCTATCACTTCGTCGTGTCCCTCCTAATCTTCTTGTTGGGAAAGGCGCCGCTACTTTTGCGCATCACCATGGTATACCGCTGATACATAATCAGTACCTTGTTTCCAAAGGTGCGGGAGAGCGTTATTGCAAATGGCGACATGACCTTTTGAGAGCTGCAAATATTGCACAGGCCAAATGCAAAGAGGATAATCAGTCCCTTTCCATAGAAGAAGCACATTACCATTCACTGCAACAGGCCGTCGTCAATACTTCAAAGGTGTCATCACCTTCGCACAAGAAGAAGGATGATGAAGAATCTAACTTTAGATTGTCGTTGCTACTTCGCTCTTCCAGAAAGCGGCATCATCAGGAACATGCCATCAACGTACCTCCAAAGAGTGGAAGTCCTAATCTCTCGGATGATACATTGGGTCATGAATCCCCTAGTTCTAGCTCTCGGAAGCGTCACTGCGACAAATTCGATAGTGCTTCATTTGACTCGCTTGAAGCTACCGATATAGCCATACCTGAAATGGGCGAAGATGACATCATTGACACTATTGGTGCGATTGCCATTGACTGTATGGGAAACATCGCAGCAGCTGCATCGTCGGGTGGCATTAGCATGAAGCACCGTGGCCGTGTTGGTCCTGCCGCGCTGGTAGGCGTTGGAGCAGCAGTAATTCCTCGCAATCCACATGATGGGAATGGTGTGTCCGTTGCCTCTGTGGCCAGCGGCACTGGAGAGCACATGTCAACTACGCTTGCGTCGCAAAAATGCGCTGAACGCATCTACAAGGAGAATAGACTGAACGAACTAGGTCGTGATGTAAGCGAGATAAATGAAGATCTCATCATGCAGTCCTTTGTAGAGAATGACTTCATGGGACATCCAGGCGTCAAGTTCTCACCGGCAGAGGCTGCCATTGGCGTGTTAACGGTGAAACAGACAAACCATGGAGTATACTTTTATTTTGCCCATAACACTAGCTCATTTGCACTAGCGTCTATGACAGAGAACGATAAAGATCCAATGTGTCTTATCTCAAGACGGCCGTCTGACACATCAAACGAGGTTGTACGTGGTGCTCGTAGGGCCAAGGCTTGACTTGATGGTGCCTCCATTGTTGCCCTTAATTTAACGTAGTATTATATATATCATTAATAGCTAGTATGTATATCAAAATCAAGATTAATTCACAATATTTCATGATCAAACCTCTAGATATGGTGTGTCGTCATAAGAATCGTTACTA
Source organism: Davidsoniella virescens (assembly GCA_001513805.1). Classification (NCBI taxonomy): domain Eukaryota; kingdom Fungi; phylum Ascomycota; class Sordariomycetes; order Microascales; family Ceratocystidaceae; genus Davidsoniella; species Davidsoniella virescens. Next base: position 31,961 of record LJZU01000197.1, on the reverse strand, counting down.
CATAGGTTCAGCCGTGAAAATCATATCGACGGCGAAAACAAGGATATGAGATATCAATGAATGGAGACAGAAAGATTATGGCCGTGGTGTCGCACTTCCTGTATATTCTCTAGCGCCACTATTAGTGACGGGAGTCCCTGCTCCATTTGACATAGCCTTCTTCTTCTTCTTCTTTTTACGTGGGATCACCGCTGGCTTTATACCATGAGAACCCGTCTCTAGAACTATTCCACAGGTCAGACACTCTGACTCTGGTGGAATTTCACAGAATATACTGAGGCAGATCGAGCACACAAATCCAGTGTCGACCACCCGGCCGTGACAAAAACAGGCTGCACGAAAATCTACAGTAGTATGCGAGGCTGGAATCAGACGGGCTGCTATCTCGTTATCTGATGAAAAGCCGACCATAAGATACTGTAAGAAGCCGCGTGGCTCAGGGGCACGCAAGAATGTGCCGTTAGTGATGAAGCCGGCTTGTTGGAGAAGTGTTGCGTCACCACAAAGAGCGAGAGTATCGATGGCAATACTACTATGTGCAGCAGCAAACACAGCATTCATGGTGGGAATATACTGTGATGGCTCTGAGTCTGAAACTGATATCACGAGAATTCTGCCGTTGATTCGAGCCTTGGATGGGACTTTATGTTCCTCTTCAGCTGGGCCCGCCTTGGCAGCATTGACATTGAGAAAGATGCGGTTGATATAGTTGAGACTTAGCGTCAAGGCACCCGACAATTGAGTTGTTGTGCAGTTGAGATCTGCTTCTGTAGTGCTTGATACCAGTTTGTCGTAGCTACTCAAGACTGTGTTCTCAACATGGATGAGCGCCGCTTCTTTGTGTGCTGAGCTCACCCCAAAGGCAGCAGCATCCTGCATGGCGACATCTCCATCACCCTCGCCGATCGGCTGTGGTTGTGGATAAAGCCAAGCAGCGCGATTTGTGTGTGAAGCAATGACGGCAACTTGGTTAGCGGTACCAAGGGCCATGTGCGCATTGAGGAAGACGAGGACGTTGGCAATGGCTTTTGATAGAGGGAGGCTACTGCCCAAGACCGCCCAGGCCCGGGGATTGGTGTCAATAACGATCACCAAGATAGATGCTGCCGAGTCATTGTTACTCCCGCTGGCCTCGAAATGATCCGAGGCATCGACGGCGTTCATGGCGAATAATGTTAATGATAGTGCTTTTTCGTTCCGAAACAGCTGGAAAAAAAAAAGAGAAGAAAAAAAGTATGATGAAATGGTAGATATGGTCTCCTATAGACACGAAGGAAGAGTCCAACTTTTGAGAGGCAAACAAGACGAGAAATCCCAAATTAAAATTATGTATGACTAGGGTGATATCTCATTGCTAGATCTCTTGATCTCGAAACCAATGAAGTCAAAGCCGGAAGGCTGAAGGATGTGGGTTTCTGTATCTACTGAACCATCCGCCGCGTAGCTTCTAAAACCTGGCGGTAACACGCTGTATTTTTGACCCAAGATGAGCCTACTGCTAACGCCAAGACACGTGACCGCGCACTCAAGTCAGTTCTACTACAGCTTTAGACATTCTAAGCGATAAGATAAGGAACCCTTGCCTTCCATGGAGGGGCAGTGGCGTCAAGCTTAACTGATGCAGTGGGTAAGCTTCTTGTTGCTAGTTATTACTGCAACGAGAAGAGCTCCTTTCTGCCGATTTAGGTGGTGTGCACTTATAGTCTCGGAAGGCACGAATCAGCTGCTATACCATCTGATACCATCTAATTCAATTTTTTTTTCTTCTCCCTTTCGCCAAAGACATTTCATCATCTTCACACTTAATTCATCAAACCTACCCTTGATATAATCAACCCATTTCTTATTCATAATCCAAAACCTCCTTTCACTATCAATCATGGCTTCGACTGGTGTAGCCGCGATACCGGCTGGCCCTTTTAGTAACGTGGAAAATGATGTCCAGCTTACTATCGCACGGCTCATGGAAGGCGGCCAAGAAGATGAAGAGACCTGCAAAGACCTCGATAACTTAACCAAATATCTGTCTGAGGACAAGGTATCGCAAAAGGTCAAAGACTATCACTCCATCACCCGCGTGATCGACTCTGACTGCGTCGACACTCTTCTAGGATATCTAGATATGCGCCAGCCCGAGATTGTGCGTGGTCATGCTACGCTCACCATGTCGGCGTATCTTCAAGCAGCCACTGAAGCCGGCGCAGAGAAGCTCAAGAATTTCTTTATCACCCGCGTGCAGCGTGGCACCTATGATGACTACATCGTGGCGTTTTGCGTGGCCGCTGCTGCGTTTCCTATCGTCCCTGACGTTACCGCAGAGGTTTTTCTCAAGGAGGGCTTTCTGTCTAGCTTAGGTACGCTGATGCGCCGGAAGTGGAAGAGCCGCAAGGTCGAGACGGCGTGTTTGGAAATGCTCAGTGCTGCATGCATGAATAGCCTCTGCAGGGAAGGAGTGCAGAAGTACTGCTTAGAATGGCTCAATGAGATCGTGGACCAAGATCCTGATGGTAGTCCAAATCCCAAAGCTACTGAGCCGCAGCATGATCAGCAAGAAGGTTCGATCTCCATGAGAAGACACTCGCAACAGGTGCAGAAGCTAGCCGCTATCATTCTGGCTAAACTTCAGGTTGGTACTTCCTCTTGACTCTTTTGTATAGTCTTAATTGGCTGTCTTTCTTTTGTTTAACTAACTGTCTAACCAACAGAATGAAGGCCGTCCGCTCACCTCAGAGTAAAGACGCTGAACAGCGTGTGTCTGTTGCTGCAACAAGCATCGAGAATCTCTCCGATATGTTCACCGAAATGCTTGTTGATGATGACAGAGATAAAAGCCATAGTCAAGCAGTTGAAGGCTTAGCATATGCATCTCTTCAGCCCACGGTCAAAGAAAGCCTTTCTAAAGACCCCAAGTTCCTGAAGAACATTATCAAACAGCTTGAGGAGGCAGCTCCACGATCACCTACCACGTATGGTGCACTCAGCGTGTTAGTCAATCTCACGCGGTACCGTCCTGTTCTAACTGCCGAGGAGCAGAAGATGAATCAGCTCAAAGCATATGCCAATGCTGCAGGAAAGATCGCAGGCCCTAACCTTTTAGATGACGATAGCCATGTTGAAGCTCGGTGTCTACGTGTGTTTGAGGCCGGAATAGTGCCTGTTCTTGTCACGCATAGCAAGAATGGGTCACCAGCATCTTTGAATCTAGTCGTGAACATTGTCTACTCTCTAGCATCTATCAAGTCAATCCGCGGCAAACTTGCGCAACAAGGCGCTGTGAGACTCATGTTGACATCATGGGCTATTATGCCAGCCTCTGATGAAGTTGGAAAGCACACAGCAGCACATGCTCTAGCACGCATCATGATCAGCACTAACCCAGCAATGGTGTTTGGTGGAAACAGTAACATCTCACAACATGCGGCACTTCCCCCACTAGTGTCTCTTCTCACGCCTGACGAGTCTAGCGGACGCAAGAATTTTTTACCTACATTTGAAGGTCTTATGGCTCTTACAAACTTAGCCTCTATGAATGATGACGACACTCATAGAATTCTGATCCGTAGCTCGTGGGCCAAGATCGAAGATCTTCTGCTATCAAACAACGACATGGTTTGCAAAGCAACCATGGAGCTTGTTTGCAACTTGGTTCAAAATCCCGAAGGCATTGCCTTATACGCAGACGGCAGTCCACAAGCTTTTGATCGGTTGAACATTCTACTTGCCCTAGCCGATGCCGAAAACGAGGGTATTCGCAGTGCTGCCGGGGGTGCGCTCGCATCGATATCAGGATTTGACGGTGTAATTGATGGAATCTTGGAGAGAGAGAAAGGTCTCAAGGTCGTCATTGGTATGTGTGATGAAGCAAATGAGGATCTACGCCATCGTGCTGCTGTTATCTTATATAACATGCTTTCCTCGGAGACTGCGTCTGGTGAAAGGGCGAGGAAGAAGGTGTTGGAAAGTAACGGAGTTCAGGTTCTTATGGCTTGTGCCAAGACTAGTCGGCGTCCTGAGGTCATTGAAGTAATCGTGAGTGCGATGAAGATTCTTCTTGAAAAGAAGGAGTGATATAGCGGTATAGTGGATGCTGTTTCCTCTTTGGTATACTGATAGAAGTAATCAAATCAAGGTTTCGAGTGCCTCTTCGTTATGGAAAAGAATGCACCTTTTTAGCCCAGCCCGTCATATGACTGAAAAGCTGGGTCCTTGGGTCCATCATTCCAATTGTTGATAGAATTTAAACATGTTTAGATGTCGACACAATGCACATCAATGTTATATAACTATGAATCAATTATGAAAGACACCACTTCCCTATCTGTAATCATAAAAATGCCATTGGTTGCATCAAACTATACTTGTAAAGAAAGCATTGATCTTTTTGTTTGTAGGATACAACTTTCTAACACTTCTTCCTGCTCGGTATAGCCAAAGCAACTCAGGTCTGGTGCAGCATCTGGTGCCTCCATGAGAGAGGAAACACCTGCCCATCATAGCATACTGCTAAAGCTGATCTCGGAGTTATATCTACTTCAACTGGCGGTGATATCGCCGTTATGAATTTTTAGCTTGGTTATCTTGTTTCCCTTGCGTTGTGCCTGGTAGCTTATTGTACGTCATCTTCGTCATCAAGTCTGGTCTTTCAATGCCAGGGACTGCATTAAACATGCCCATGTTATTTATCAAATCAAATTTGGATGGTTGGTCTTAGATAATAGACAGTTCAATTCAGTCATCAAGTACTTATTTTATGTATCCAGATTATATAATGCCGATTATTCCCAATTCACTACTCTTGTACTTTTATGGAAGCAACAAAAAAAACACAACACCATCTTCCCGCTTTCTCAAGACCCCCCTTACAGCTTGTTCTTAGTGTCTTTATTTTTTCCAACAGTCTACTCAGACACAGTGTCCACTCGAGACATGACGCAAGCACCTTCGACATGGCCCGTCTGAGGGAAGAAATCAAAGCCACATAAGCTCTCAACTTCATATCTAGCACTACCAGCTTCTTCAGTACCGCGCACCAAGAAGCCCACATCACGTGCCTGGGTATGGACGTTGCAGGAAATGTAAATGGCCCTCTTTGGTGCAAATGTAAGTAACTGACGTAGGAAATCTTCATCACATCCCTTGCGTGGGGGATCCAGAATCACTAGTGTTTCGTCGGCTGGGTATGTGACACTCTTGAAGAGCTCGCCAGCATCAGCAGCAATGAAGGAGCAACGCTCGGCATCCATGCCGTTGAGACGGGCGTTATCGCGTGCGTATGTGATGGATTGCTCGGCAATGTCGATGCCTACGCTGTTGACGAAGAGGTCGGAGAGTGAGATCGTGAAGAGGCCGGAACCGGAGTAAGCGTCGATTAGGTATTTGATTGGAGAGGCCTCAGCCGTGGTCAAGGGTGGGTGTACGTTGTCACGTACGTATTCTGTGAAAGGCTTGAGGATCGAGTTGTTGTTTTGGAAGAACGAGCCAGCGGGGTTTGTAAATAGCTTGCCGTTGACATATTCGGTGGTCATTTTCAGAGCATTCGTTTCGTAGGTCTTGATATCAACTAAGTCCTCGTTCTCCACCATGACAGTGTCTTCGTCGTTGATTTCCGTGGGGATCTCTGCACTGCCTTTAGCGTATCTCTTAGTGCTCTCGCGTACAAGGAGGGTAGCTCCGCGCGAGTACTGCTCCAGGTTCTCAGCTACTCGCTTGCGCTCGTTTATCACACCCTTGCGCACCACTGGGGTGCCGATAGGACAGTCCTCGATATCCAGGACCTTCCGGCGACCCTTAAGCATGAAGCCTATGTCGGGAACACTGTCGAACTGCGGCTTCTTCCCACTACGTTTCAGTGCGCGGCCGCCAGGTGGGCCGTCAAAATGTGGCGTAAGTTTGGTGCGGTATCCGTACTGGAGTGGACTTCCAATGGTTTTGCCGACGGGCACAGGAAGGTTGATACCGGAGAAGTTAAGGAAGGCCTTCTCAACAATACGTTTTTTGAGGTCGAGTTGGTCGTTGTAGTCTAGCATTTGGAACTGGCAGCCACCACACTTGGAGAAGTATTGGCACTGAATACGCGAGTCGTCGCGGCGTGTAGATGGAGTGACAATTTCTAAGAAGTCGGCCATGGAGTGCTTGTCAGCCAACAGGTGGCGCACTACCTTGATGCGCGCTACGTCTCCTGGGACTACAAACGGCACAGTATAGATCTGAGTTACCGGTGAGTCTTTCTGAATAGCTAGACCATCGCCTGTTGACGAGAGCTCGTGTACTTCGACTTCGATTTCGGAGTTAACTGGTGGTAGGGTGTCGAAATCGACAAGGGCATCGGGGTCGATGCCGCGGTCCTTCATCAACGCAAGCAAATCCATGCGTAGGACATCTTCAGATGAACCTTGGGCGATGTTCTTTTCCCGCTTCGTCTTCTTCTTCCATGGCCGGCCACCCTGCGGCTTGCCGCGCTTTTGTAGTCCGGAGGCGGATGTTATCGGTGCTGGTGGTGCCGATACGCATACGGGCGCGGGCGCGGGCGCACAGTCGCTCATCCTGGCCTTGTGTGTATAGTGGAATTGTCGAGTTGGTGGTACGATAGAGTGAGGGTAGAAAGTTTGGACTTTCGGGGTATAACGCCTTGCACTGTTGCTAGTGTAGCTTACAAGTCTATAAGCGAAGCGCATAGACTATATCCCTCTAGAAAAGTCAACAAGAACGATGGAACAAACTTATTTGATAGGTTAACCTGACAGCATGGATAGCCCAGATGAATAGCTAGCTCATGGTAAAAAGAGTTCAAAAGTTGATCAGATTGAGTATCGCCATCAAGATACCAGACCTTCTTCACATTTGCCGTCACATAGTTCACAATAGTTCGGACGACCAAAAAATTCATTGAGATAACGAAAGCCGCTGACAGTTCCGGATTTCAGTCGTTGTCATTGGCTGCGATAAGGAGCCCTACAAGTACAGGGAATGAACCCTAACTCTCGTCAGCATCGTCGGGTTAAATGTTGTTGGATCTTGAGCAACGACAGGAACCCCCACAATATTTACCAAAAAAAAAAGGAAGTAATTAAGGCGGATTATCAGTTTTGCACACAGGGTTCATGTGTCGAGTATAACTGATAGATGGTTCACTTTTTTGGCTTGTGATCATTCATTGCCAGCACTATACTAGAAGAAAAGCCCTAATAATGACTAAGTTTGATTGGAGTAGATTTGCTGCCAACTGGGGATCTTCTACCAGACAGTAATTCCCTTGAGAATTCCACCCCTTCTACCACATATATATTAGTTGCATCTTAGATCTTGAAAGTGAGAGAGTTTCTGTAGAAACTGTCAATTGGCTTCATGCAGCGCCTAGTTAAGGCGACAGGGCACTCAAGGGACCGAGATGAATGAAGTCTGAAAGACAAGGCATTTATTTCCCAGACCTCGTAATAAAAAATTACAGAAGGGGCAAACTCTTGGTTATAGGCTAGGCCAACTATAAACATCGACAGTGCTAGACTAGACCGTCTCAGAACTTTGTGAAAATTCACAAAGAAAACGTCATCTCAAAGGCGCTCAAGATAAAATTGTCCCACAGTTTTCATCCTCCATCAATCCACCCATCCGTCTAACTACTAATACGTTAGTTGCCCAGCAGATTCGAAAAGAGCGAACTTTTGTTGTTCCTGTTCCTAGCACGGATCCGATGGACGTATTGAGGCCTGTCGTTCTCATCAACAAATACCCCAACCAAGGCACTGAAGCATAACCCTTTATGCTATCTGCCAAGCCGAAAGCAGGCCAACAAACAAAACAATCAACCCCAAAAAGCATGCTGTAGCAGTGATCAGTCCATTAAGAGCACCGTGTTGTAGTTATCTGTTGATCTGGTCAGCCAAGGATGGTCAGATATTCGACACAACCGTTCTATAACAGATGAATTATCAGTGTTTCTCTGTTGGCTGTTGGGGCGTTTGTGTCCGTCTTTTGGTCAGATTTCAGCGGAAACAGAGGCGACTATTTTGCAGATTGCCCGGATGGTGTGAAGGAACATAGCTTCTTGACCAGCACCAACCGCAATTTTTGGTAGTTTTTGTAGTGAAATAGCGCAGAATATGACACGGCAACTTTTGGTATTGGGGAAATAGGCTCGATTTGGACACTGAATAGCAGCTGGCTGATACTCAAGAAGCGTTTAGTTTGTTGAGAAAACGCCACTATCCTGGTATGTTCTGCCGTATTCTTATTTCCTGATTTTTTTTTCCCGCTTGTTACAGACCCGCCATGTTGCAGCAGTAGGGAAATAAAAGAGTAATACAGACACAGTACAAAGAATATTGAAAAACAAGGACAATGTGTTCATGTTGATATTGTTATTTGATTCTCAGCGCCGATGTTACAGAATGCAGTAGTCACAGGACTTACCGCCTTCCGCCCAGCGTAGTTGCCCGTGCAGACGACAATAGACAGTCAAAACTCATATTTCAACTATTTTGTCATGTGAACGTAGGCTATTGGATTTTGGCAGCTTCCTCTGTGGTATCCTTGCACATGCCGAGGCAGGCAGCTGCAGCATATGAAAAGTGTCTTTGTTCTTATGACGATTTTGTTGGCGTAATTGCAGAAAGCAGTATCGTTTACATACAAAGAAGAAGACATGTCATGAAATATAACTGTTGAGAATAGTAAAACATGAACGTATATGCACCTTTTTTTCTTAGTTTCTAGCGTCACGACGAGCATCGATATCCTACCTCTGTTCTTCCTAATCGATGTTTCTGCATCTACAAAGATTTATCCAAGTACATCTATAGGCAATGGTGCATGACCCAAGCGAAAAAATCACCTCAGCGTTTTAGCCATTGTATACTGAACACACAACACAATATTTAGTTGCTATTAGTTGTATCCCGTTTCAGAGTCTCACTTGGCTTGTTCGATACTAGAGACAGGGCATCCGTTGCATCTTCCGTCCTCCTCTTCCTTCCATTGTGCCGCACCGCAGACTCTTCTCGACTTAGCGCCTGCCCGTGGCCATTCTGCCGCTATAACTGGCCTGCATCGCTTCTCCAAGCGATTGTTCTCTTGTGCAAGCATCCAACCACCATCCCACCTTTGCCCATACGCTGGTCTTGTTTTCTCTAGCCCATGATCGCCCCGACGGTGCCTTTGATATCTGCTCTGCTTCACCTATTACCTCTTCGTCTTCCGTGACTTCGACTTACTGTCCCAATCGCTGCTAAATCTTGGCCACTACTGCATATCACTCTGCATCTTATCCTGTGCAGCTCGCTGCATACGAGCATCCTGACGTAGTCGCAGGTTTCTCTTGTTCTATCTGTACTCTCGTCGCAGAGATAGGCCTTTGGTTTTCTTCCCTTGCAGCCTTTCATACGCACCTCAACGGAGTCTGGGCCTGTGCTGTGCCAACGTGGGCGTGGACAAAGCTCACCTGCAGCTGATAGTAACAGTACAACGAGACGACCATTCACTCACCTATACAGATATAGATACAGATACACCTACACCATAATTTGCTATTGCGACTTTTATCTGCGACTCCTTCGACTGTCTTGTCTTTGTTTTCCTCCCGCCGGCCGTTTCTGATATTTCTTTCCTTTTCAACTCGAATAATAGACACCAAATAAAGAACTGGCATATCCTGTGCCAATCTGCCTGGGTTGTTTGTCCTTTGTTCTTTTTTCTTATTTCCTCCCTGGGTAGAATCGTCTTCTGACCAGCTTGGAACGAAGGGTTTGGTTTATTCACCGTTTACAGCTTGTCGTAACCCTGCACCAAACCGTTTGCGAACACAAACCACCACAGCATTCCAACCACCTGCACACAATACTCATAGCGAGCCGACGATCCCCAGAACGATAACCATAGTATCTGCAACCTGGATTCGATACCATAATCTGCCTACATATACGCTCGCCTGATCGTAGAAGCCTCTCCTTTTTGATTGTCCACCTGGCTAGCTTGCGCTGCCCCTCAAAAGCATCGCTTGTTCCTGATTTTTCTTCCCTTCTTCCTCGCCCGTACTCTGCTTGGTTTTGCTCTAAGTAACGTCGCAGCGTCCTTACTTTGTCTTCTCCTGCTCGGGAATCAAATCGCCGTCTACGATATACACTCGTTTAGTCCATTTACACGATGCAGTACGTGCGCAACCTCAGCGACTCTGTGTCGACGGCCTGGAACTCGATCAACCCTGCCACACTGAGTGGTGCTATCGACGTCATCGTTGTTGAGCACGAAGACGGCTCGCTCTCTTGCTCACCATTTCACGTTCGCTTTGGCAAGTTTTCTCTGCTAAGACCCTTCGAAAAGAAGGTAGAGTTCGTGGTAAATGGTATCAAGCAGGACTATTCCATGAAACTTGGCGAAGGAGGCGAGGCTTTCTTCGTCTTCGAGACCACCGACAACATCCCACAAGCTCTCCAAACTTCACCCCTGGCATCTCCTATGGCCAGCCCCCAAATGTCTGCAAAAGTTCATGACCTCCAAGACGACCCAGACTCCTTCAACCTTGACGACAACTCTACGACCAAATCTCGACGTTCCCCTAAGGCCTTAGCAAGCTCATCTGCCGATATCAATGATGATGGTATGCACTTGTCCACTTCTTTGACAGCAGGAGAAAGGAAGACACGAAACTTAGAGTCTAATAGCTAACATATGATAATCTGTCTAGGATCTCTCACATCTCTATCGACATCACCACCCGACTTCCTGAACGCCCGTGCTAAATCCGAAGAATGGCAAGGCCCTAAAGCTATTGCCAGCGAAGAACACCTCCGCCCCTCTGCCCGCCCTGATAACCGCTCTATCAACCCATCTATGCGCGCAGAAAGCCCATTTACGCAAAGATCCATTAGCCCTCCACCTCTGGCACCACGGGATGCTATCGAAAGAGCCATTGCATTGTCCAAGGAGCTATCTGCCGTCAATATCCCTAGCCAAATTACGGAGACCGGAGATCTAATGCTCGATATCACCGGGTTCAAGAGCAACGAAGAGGACGTCCTCAAAGCCGAAATTCTTGCTCGCCGTATTCTCTCGGAGGAACTAGATGGAAACTACGACATCGGCGCACTTTTCGGCCTCGACGAGAATGGAAACCTTTGGATCTATCACAGTGAAGAGGCAAAGGAGGCAGCTATGAAGCGTACGCTGGATACTGCTATGCGGTCAGGCACCAATGGTGTTGCAGATGCTCTGTCTGACCCGGGATATCAGAGTGATGGTAGCGATATCACCTCAGCACACCATCATGTCTCCCATACCCACCGTCGCTCTGAGTCCGATGCGGGGCCCATGCAGCTTCAGTCCAGAACTGGTACTTCTGTGTCGGATGTTGCCCCCGCTGGTGATCCTAACCGGAACTATGCCAAGACTTTGCGTCTAACCAGTGATCAACTGAAGGCGCTCAGCTTGAAGCCTGGCGAAAATGTCATGAGCTTTACCGTCAACCGTGCGACCTGCCAGGCCTATATGTTCCTGTGGAAGTATGATTCGCCCGTGGTTATTTCGGATATCGATGGCACAATTACCAAGTCGGATGCGCTGGGCCATGTGCTGAACATGATTGGCCGTGACTGGACACACTCAGGCATCGCTAAGCTGTACAGCGATATTTCAGCCAACGGTTACAACATTATGTACCTAACGTCACGGTCCGTGGGGCAATCTGATACTACTCGCGCGTACCTTAACGGTATCGTGCAGGATGGATACCGTCTACCTCGAGGCCCAACCATTTTGTCGCCCGATAGAACATTCCACGCACTGCGCCGTGAGATATACTTGCGCAAGCCCCATATCTTCAAAATGGCCACCTTGCGTGATATCCGAAACCTGTACGGTCCAGACAGCCGCCCATTCTACGCTGGATTTGGTAACAGGTTGACGGACCAGATATCGTACCGTACTGTTGATGTACCACGTAATCGTATCTTCACCATCAACTCCAACTCTGAAGTATCCATGGATCTCTTAAGTTTGAATACACTTAAGATGACCTATATGAACATCAATGAAGTTGTTGACCACTATTTCCCCCCAGCAAGCACCATGGTCAAGGGTGGTGGCGAAGAGTTCACAGATTTCAACTACTGGCGTGATCGGCCACGTGAGATTGATGAATTCTCGTTCACATCTTCTGAGGGTGAAGATGAAGATGAGGACGAAGAAGAGGAAGATGACGAGGAAGAAGAGGAGGAAGATGATGAGTATGCTGACGATGAAGAGATTGATGGCGAAGAAGATGATGATCATGAGTTGGGTAGCGATGAAGAAGAGTACGATGATGATGAACTTGAACAGAGCATTAGTAGCCTTGTTGAATCTGCCGCCATTGCCGCAAAAGAAGCAATGGGTAAAGCTGCTGCTTCGGCGCCACATGCGATTCCCGATGTCAGTGCCCAGCTGATCACAGGCGTCAATAATCTTTCTGTCTCCCAGGACGGACAGGTTGAAGTAAAACAGTAAAGGAATTTATTGTCAATATCCTTAATTTCTCATTCTGATTTTATCTTTTTTCTGCCCCTTGATGACCTTCCAATCAATGTTCTTAACGGGTCATCTCATCTGCGTTTATATCTTTTCTTGCTATCTTCTTATTCATTGCCATATATCCCCCTCGCTTTTTTCTTCTTCTTCTCTTTTCCTCTTTTTTCCACGCTGGGTAAGTTCCATTTCCATTTTCATTGTTCAAACATTGAGAGATAAGAAAAGAAATCCTATCTTTGAGATGTTTCTTTTCATCTTTTTCATTAGATTTTTGTTGTTTTTGATATCTTGACGTTCATTTTTTTTCACGGGAGGAGTTTTTGGCTCTTATCTTGTTTTTAAACCTTTCTTATTGCATATTGCTGGCGTATCCTATCATCTCGTATCCTTTTCTTATCTCTTTTTTTTTTTTTTTTATATATAAATATCTTTACATTTGAAGTTTCATCCTCATAAAGGATACATCTGAAAATTCATTTACATTCGTCATTGCCTACTTGATAGGGATATGGCTTTCTCTATGATTAGTTACCTTTTTTATTCCTCTTGGTACTTAACCCTCCCTATATATATGAATTTTTCAACATGGTGTCTTAGAATTCAACATAGACATAGCCTTTTTTCAAGCCACTCACACTTTTTGTCCACTTACAGTATAGAGAGCGTATGCCTGTGGGTTACTTTCCAAAGCATACATGTATGGGATAAGCGAGGCAGATGCCAATGAAGTATATCGTGAGGGCATGTATCAGTCTACTAGTATACGCAGCTATTGATTTTCTAATATAAAGCATATATCATGGTAACCTTATCCATTTGTTCAATAAAGATACTTTCCAATCCTGGAACTGGCGAGCCTCCGGGGGCATGATTGAGAAGCCTTTATGTAGAACTTTGATAGCTTCATCTATAGCTTCCCTAGGCCATACTAATTCCTGGACATCGGAGTTGACACCGTCTAGTAGCATATCAGCCTCAGAAGTGCTAACCATCTTGTACATTAGACGTAGAGCCGCCTGGGCTTCGCAAGTCTCGGTGGAAGAATACGTAGTATGTGGGTTCATGATCCAGAGATACAGCAGTGTCTTTTTAGTATATCGTGAATCCTTCTGCGTTGTGATCTCTTTAGTCTGATCATCGCCACTACTATTCTTACTGCTAATAGTTCGCACAGAGGGTAACAAGATAGACTTGGAATATCCCGACCGGGACATAGCAGCTAGTAGACTAGCAGTCAGACAGGTATTACTGGACGGCTGTGTGACAGCGCTCTGTGTAGCCACAAGCCACTTGAATAGTACAGTCGAGGCATTCTCATGATCATGGCTGCCGACTCTGCGTTCACAGTTAGTGCAGAAGACCGGCACAGGTGCAGGCCGAGCAAAGGAGTTAGTTGCTTCAATAGTGGTTGATTCTAGCGCCGGTGGCTCTGCAAACTATAATCACCAGAGAAAAGAGAAACGTGAGAATCAGTCAGTAATGATACAATATACCAACGTGATTAGGATATATTGCTTGAATGTAGCCTTGGTGAGAAGATGTACCTGACTGCGCACTTTAAAATTGCTAGAGGTATTGAAGCTATTTCTTCTCTCTTGTAAAAGGGAGTCTTGGTGCACAGTAGGCTATTCACGCCACTCTACAGATGCAATAATAGAGGCTCTATGCAGAACCATCATACAGCATAAGAAGAGCAACTAGAATAAGATATACTCTTGGGGCTTTGTATCGGTGACCATGCCACTGAAGTGTCTTGCTAGCTTCTCTATAAGCGCACAAGAAATCGGCACATGCGTGACGAAGGCGTCCGTGCAAAGAATCAAAGCAAAGAAAACGACAAGGTCACCTTCTTTAGACCCCGGGGGAAAAAAAAGATGTATATATAAGGTGAACGGACATTTGAATTGTCTTTTACTTAGGTGCCGAAGCATGACAAAAGCAAGGGGAAAACGCGGGGAAGATACCCAGAGTGAAAAAGAAAAAAAAAAGATGAAACTGTTGCTTACCTTGATTGACTTGACGTCGTCTTTGATAAATAGAAACGATGAAAGGTCGACGAAGCCTACATGCTTCTGTGCAGAGATTCGTCCATTAGCCGCGCCATATGCCCGCTGAGCCAGACTAGCACTAATTTCCGGATGCTGTTGACTGTCCTTGGGCACATCTGGTTTATGACAATGCCAAAACTCCATCATCTCAGCCCAATTCTCACTCGGCAAGTCCTTCCAAGCCTGAATCACCCCATCATCCACCAAGACCCGATCACAGGAACGACACCTCACCGAAGCGCCAACGACCAGATCACGGGCCTCCCACGGGACATCTTGATGCTCGTGGACATAGTGCGGCACGGGCACAGCGGGTGCCAGAGGTAGTTTCCAGCTAGCCGAACATGACACGGCAGTAGACTGGTTCGATGATGGTGGTGGTAAGGGCAGCTGAGCTGGGCCGTGGACGTAGGTGGGGAGACGAAGAATGCGTGTGTTGGATGCGTGGCTGACCATTAGGCGTTGGCCAGCATCGACGAGCTGAACGCGTGTAGCCGCGTTGATAGCAGATGGAAATCTTACGTGCACGGAGACTTGGCGAAGAGTGAGCAGAAGCTCGGCGTATATCACGATGGAATCCGGCAAGATATCCATGATTGATACATGAAATCTTTGCAGAGATCAAAGTCGATTTTGGTACTACTCGATCACAGATGAGATGGAGAGACAGAGATGAAATGAAAACTAAGAGGTTGGATATTGTGGTTCAAGGGACGGTCTGGAGAAGATTTAGGACACAATGTAAATACAGTTCAAGAACATTATGGTGGAATCTCCAGCGTAAGGCTTTCATAAGCTAAATTGAGAAACAAGTATGGCATGCTTGGCACTATGAAGAAAAAGAAAAGCTTGCAATATAGCAAAATATCACCGACACACTCAAAGTTAGGCTTTTGCAAAACGGAGTAGACTCAAGTTTACTTCACAATAGCCTTAATAAATTGACATCCTTGCCTTTTTCTTCTCATTCTTTTCTTCTCTCTCCCTTTTTATGTCGCGTTACCATTTATAGTTGACGATGCTTGCTAAATTCATTTTACCGGGGTTTTGCCATCATATTTTTGCCAGAGTTTCATTCGTCAACTTGCTGATTTTTCGGTTATTCGTACCAGTATAAGACGGCGGATTTCTGAATGAACCAAGCCCGTCAGTCATTGATTATCTGTTTGAGACTCTAGTTTTTTGAGCATTATTGTACGAATCTCATATATTTTGAAGCCAGAAGTTAGCTTGATCATGGGTTCGTTTATATTCAGAAGTCATGGCTCAATTATATAGAGTTTGGCTATAGCAGAGTCGTATCTCTCAAACTACCGAACTATATACATCTAGCACATGCGATGTAAACGAAAGTTACAAATTCTCCGGCTTCAGTTCTGTCTAGGATATAAACTATATTCTATCTTCATAAAAGTTAACTATAGCTAGTCAAAAATGATACTTTGATATGCCTAGCCCCAAGGCTAAGACTTAATAATACGGTGCAAAATGAAGCTTTTCTCACTAAAGTGGTTGAGAGGCAAAGAACAAAACTCAAACATATGTCTAGCAACTTACAACTTGACATCTTGGCTCAAGTAGCTCGCGGCATCTTACCTATATATACATATTCACCTCAACAAAATAGTCCCAGTTCGGAGATGTCAGACGTCAAACGTCAAGATACCCTTCTCTTATATCATATAGATTTCTCTGTCTTGGTTTATCATCTAATTCCCTGGAGCAACTAACTATCTTATGGTTAGAAATAATTATTTAACTACACAGGGATTAATTGGCATTTCAGCTTTCACCATTCTTCGATGTCACATTACGGGCGGACACCATAATATTTTTTTTCCAAAGTGTGTCAATACTTAGCTGTCTAGTTACTGCTGATTTTACATCATCGTGAGGGAAAACCTACTCGCTATGTACTCAATACCACCTTCGACTAAACGGCCCAAGTGCCAAATGATTGCGATCTGAGGAACCGACCTAGAAAATGATAAAGGTAAACAGGTAGATCACCTTACAACTAGAGAAGTCCAACGTTACTCTGAACACAACTTCAGGTACGAGGTAACAGTAAACAAGAAAAGAAAAAGATGATGAACCAGAATATCTTAGAAATGGGTTTCAAATAATATCAAATTTTGACGTACATAGTTAGTACTACCAATGTCGAAAGAACTCTTCTATGGGTAAACTATTAAACCAAAAGTTCTTCAAAGGCCTTTCGAATGTGAAAATACTGAAGGTAAGCCACGTATGTTACCATTTTATTACTATTCGACAAAATTGAATACAAATACTTGCTGCTATTGATATTACCATTATTATTACTATTATCAGCTATATTTATGTGTTTAAGTGATGAACCTAAGGGCCTTTACTTATCTATGTATATGTAAGAAAACCACAATTTAAATTCTTACTACGTATCTCACTACATACATATGTAGAACAGAGATATGATAGTAAGTCTGTTTATGAGTTGGAGAAAACTGATTTGCAAGAGGACTAAAAAGGCAATATGTTAGGAACATAGAAGACTAATCACAAACATACTACACAGGGTTATAAAAAAAAAAGATGAATGACACATTTTGGTGTAAGTTGCGATCAAGTATCTGCATTTTAAACCAAAATCATGATTCAGTCCTGAAAGTGAACATGTCATCTAGACTCATCCCAGAGAATAAACATAGAAATAATGAACTCTACGTGTTTTCTACAATTAGAAAATAAAAGAAGAGGGTTGAACTATCTAACGTTTACCACGGAGTTGAAGAGAAGAAGAAAAAAAAGATAAACCATGTTAAGATATTCGAATGGAAAATAAAGGCATAGCTATGTCTTTGTATTTTTGGGTTTCTAGGATGATATAATAATCTATCTAGAAGATAAAAGAAAGAAAAGAAGAAAAAGTCCCAAAAGAAAGTACTTATGCTCCTACACAGAGACCAAGAAAAGAATTTCACACTACAACCAACATCCGGATAGGTATGTGCAAAGGAAAACGAATGATGACGAAGATCAAGAACACGCTATGTATGATAGATATATACTGTAGAAAGTAGAACGAAAACAAAGGGTAGTATATAAACGAATTCAAGTACAAGAATTGAAAGAATAGAATAAAAACGAAGAAACAGGTATAATGGCCAAGAAGAGATGCGAAGAGGGATATCAGAGAACTGAGGCGAGCGTCGTGCTGAGACGTCATCGAAATCATGGAGAAAAAAGAACGAAGAGGGTAATAGAAAACAAAGAGAACAAAAGCCAGCCTATGGCAATATGTGTATATGCAGATGAGATATATGAAACAATGGAAGGATATCGTGAACGAGAAGAGATGAGAAGCGCTGAGTGCTATTTTTAAGTGTAGATTTTTTTCTGTAGTTGATGGGTTTTTTTTACTTAATTTTTGGGGATGCTTTTATGACTGGCACAGCTCGGCCAAGGCAGACTCGGCCAGAGCTTCGTACTTGCGAGCATCGAAGCGGCGGCGCTGCCAGTTGTTCTGGCGTAACCGCTCGATACGAGCTCTGATGTCTAGCGATCTCATCTCTTCATTATCTTTGAATGTCTCGATAGGCGTGCAGCGGCCGGAACTCAAAGTAATCATCTTCTCGTCGTCTTGAGGGGAGGCGATCATGTCGTCAACAGCAACTAGGTGTAGGGCAACCTCGGTGCGCAGAGCAGTAAGCAGGGCGCAGAAGCGACCCATGGACAAATCGTCGTCGGAGAAGAAATGCTGGGGCTCGGGAGTTGACGGTGCCTTGGGTGGCATGGCCTGAAGCGCGGCGATGGGCTTGGGCTGTTTCAAGGCTGATGGGGGCATAGTGGTGATTTGGTTCATGGGCATCCGTGGAATAATGACCGGCTCTGGCGATTCGCGGCCGATGAAGTCGTCGAAACCCAATGTTGGTGAGTCGGGGCGGATAACGGGATCTTCGAGGTCGCAGGAGAAGGTCACGCGCTTCTTGATAGAGGCGGGTGCTGGTGGTGCGGCGGGTTCTTCTAAAGAGCAGATAGACGGGCTTCGCGAAGACGAGGAGCACATAGAGGGAGTCCAGGTCCGGGAGAGTGGCGTGTTGAAGGTCGAAGAGGTCAGAAGAGACAGGCGGCGTGAAGATTCGGACATGTTGTCGTCCTCGTCCTTGAGGAGATCAGAGGCGACGGCGTAGTAAGAGCGAGCCTTCTGCAAAAGTGACATACGGAAAGCAGACGAGGCAGGAAGTGGACGGGCGTTCATCTCCATGGCACTAGCAGCATAGAAGTTAAGGCATATTATGTATACAGGTTCAACCTGGGACTATGGAAGTGTTAGTTTTACGAAGGAATATAGCAGCAAAAGAATTCAAATATATACCAGATTCCGGAGGTTGTCCAGGATCTCACTGCAGCGAGCAGCACAGGCTCTGAAGCGACGGCCGACGTACTGGCGCTTGACCTCAGCGATAGCCTTGCACCACTCAGCGGGAGTGTAAGGGATAGAAGTCAAAGGCGCAGGCATAGCACGGCGGGATTTGGGCGATGAAGACGAGCACTGAGATGGGTACGAGAGTCTCGACGATGATCTCTCGGGTGACATGTTTTCGGAGACGGGCAAGCTACTGCTGGAGCCCAAGTTGAAGGTAGCTGATCTGGGCGATAGCTTGGGCATGGGGAACGAGACGTCCATCACGGTGGTGAAATCGATTTCGGTATCAGCGAGAGCCTGCGGTGGTGTCGATGGCCGAATGGGAGTTGGAGCCGCCACGAGAATAGACGAGCGGTCAGAATTGAGCCTCAATGGAATAAGGCCAGCCATTGTGAGGTGTGTATGTGTTTTTGGTTCTTTCAGTTGGTTTATATTGTTGGTGATATTGTACTGGTTGGTAGTTGTCCGGCGACGGCAGTACAAGTAAGAGCTGACGAAAGAGGAAGAATCGTTGTTCTCTGATATGATGTGAGATAGTATTATTCTAATCTCACTACCGCTACAAATAAAATGGATAAAGAATATATATATATATCTTCAAGCAAAAGAGAAAGAGCTGGCCGGTAACAAAACAGGACAGAAAGAGAGGTAGTTGCGCAGGGTGACGAGGTGCGATGGGAGCGCACAAGTATTAAGTATTAGGAATGCGCAGGCGTACGTTCTTACTTCTTTCTTTCTTACTCCAGTTTGGATGGATCCAACGCGAGCTGCTGTGGAATCGGCTGGGGGGGGGCAAGAGCAACGGTTAAATGCCTGTAATGTGGAAGGTCCCTGGTCGTCTAAAAGGCAGGCAGGCACTCGGTCCTGGAGGCAAGAGCAGAGAGGTCAGGAGCAAGGTCCTCTTCCAAGAAGAGTAGGGAAGGCAGGGAAGACCGGAAATGGTAGGGGCGCTGGGAAGGGTGACAGGGCCAGTTTATGTTTTTTTTTTTTTATTATTATCGTATTTTCGTCGTGGGCAGCAAAGAGGAGATGCCGGCTTATTCTGAGCTTGAAAAGTGCAAAAAGATGCAGATCGGAATTAGATTATGGCAGAGCCTTTCCTTACGCTATCTAGCTTGATAGTAATGTAAAGAAGGACGACAAGGTCTCAAGATCCCCGGTGATAGATAGACAGGCAGACAGAACTACGCAACAGGTCCTGATTCTAGCTTTGGTTTGGATTTTGGATTGGGCCCCAAGCTGTATCGACGGCGAGATGCAGACGAACCAGAACTAGCGAGATGTATATGTATGTAGCTGCGAATAAGACAGTCCGTAGGTCTGTTGGATTAAAGATATTAGGTGAATGTATATGTACAAAATAGAGAAAAGTATGCAAAGAGAATGAAAAAAAGTCGGTGGTAACGGAGCTTAGAAAACGAGTGGACGGAATATACCAGGCACGAGGTTAGAAAGAGTGACAGTCAGCTAGGCGTATAGAAATTAAGCCAGCGTAGTTGGGTGAGCCTCAAGAAGCAGGTCTTGGATTCTTTCTTTCGCGGGGAACTCAAGGGAGAGTGGGAACTCGATAATCTCGCAGAAGAAGCTCAGAAAGAATGACCAGAACTACACGGACAACGACAAGGCAGTTCATCAGCTTCTTATAACACGCCTCCAGTAAACAATAGTGGCGGTGACTTAGAGTTTACGACGACAGCTTCTATTATTACGGTTGTTGTTTTTCTTGTTTACCAAGCGCTTGTTTTGAATTATGTATGTTTATTATCATTGTAACCCGCTTAATTCAAGTTCTCTTCGGCGCCAGAGGGAGCCGGCCTATAGGATGCAACAGAGGCAGCAATAACAACTGCTAATCATGTATTAAGGAGCGTCGGCACGCCTCGACTCGATATAGCCAGGGACGGATATTCTCTCACCTTGTGCGTCTTTCACTCGTTTGATACATAATACAGATACCATACAGATACACGACGACGCCATGGAATACTACTCATGTTCCAGTAAGAATTTGTTTATTATTGTATGGACGAGTGTTTGTTGGATATGCATTGATTGTTCATATCACGCTGATAGTGTACTAATGGTTCTAAAAGGGGTCTTATGTTACCCTCCAAGATATCGAGCCTATGACAATGCTATAGAAGGAAAGATCCAGAAATTCTAATCTGTTAATATTCACCTTAGTAGAACTCGCCCATTTTCATCGTTCATTCTCAAGGGGGGGGGGGGAGCGCATATGCCTGATTTGACTAGCTTTTTATTTCCTGTTTAAATCTTGCTCTGATTTTACGTCTAGCCTACCATCGTAGGCTTAATGACATGGTGCCAGGGTATCTTCCGGGGTGCAGACATGATAGGCTCTTTGCGTCCCTTGCTGGATGTAATTATTATATATTGATTTTATCGGTTATGTCAGTCGTATCCCTAGCTGGTTAGCATGCACAAATACAATAAAATGCTCTTGCTTTGACTGAACGCAGAGAATGGCCCCTGGGCTAGACAAACCGATGGCTGTTCCTGTTGGCTGGGATGGTCCAAGTGTTCTCTTTCTTTTACGATTGAGACCCGTTGATAAAATAGTACGAATTTACAGAAAGTCCTCAAGGGTTCCTGAGTTCAACAGACACCTTCTGCCCTATGCATTCCATACACTTAACATATGGATTTCTCCTCTATTTCGAGTGTACAGGTATGTAACTTCAGTCTCGATATCCATTGTTCTAAACTCTGTGCTTGAACCACCCTCAACATATACATATACTCTATTTAACCATCGGCAGCATCAGGCGGCCGGTCTAATATAGTCCTATGTCCTGCATAAAGCAAATAGTGCCCGGTTATCATGGCTGCCGTGTGGTTTTAATGCGCCTGGAAGTTTCTCTAGTCGCTTCAATTTCCCTTTTTCTGCTATTATTTCAGTCACTCGTCGCATATTAGCGGATTCCTGCAACAACCGCAGTGGATATCGACTCTTTATCATGGTTCGTATAGTTACAGTCAAGGTAAATACAACTATTTGGTTATACGCAAATGAAAATTAACAACGTGAAATCACAGAGCAGATCTAGCTAATCTTTCAAGAAAAGGCCGATCCATCTTAGTAGACATTTTGGTCCCCGTAATACAAAAAGGGCGGATAATATGTTCAGCTTATAGACATTTAAGAGTAAGAAAATTACAATGTTAGGAGTATCTCGGGTTTTTCATGCAGAATTCCATCCTAAAACTAGATCACAGATATGTCATATCAGTCCTTTTGCCCCCCCTTCATGCTATATAAGCCATGTAATGTAATGTACCAAGTATGAGTTCTGATGTATCGTCGGTACCGCTAGACGGCTTACATTATCATGGCTATTCTTGATAAAGTATTCATAAGGGCATATAACACACAATGCGTTCTTGCTGGCGTTCTTAGGTTCAGACTCAGTCGATTATCCCGTTCATCCGGTATTAAATATATTGTATAGCTAGCACACTTATAATAACTATTCTAGGACATACTAAGGACATGGCCGATATACGACTACACTTCCCTCTATGGAAACCGCGTTTATGCGAACTACATAGGTATACTAATGCTTCGATATATGCACATTTTGGGATATGATCTAGAATGTCTTATACATCTACATACTCATCCCTTTCTATTTCAATCCGTCAAGACGAACCGAATGAACAGGTCGGCAGTGCAACAAAAAAAAAGATAGAGAACTCAGGTTAAAAAATAAAAAAAAAAAGGTGTGTGCTCGGTTTCATAGTGGCATGACATGATGGTGGTGAACGCTTCTTTTCTTCCATTTATAATTCCCTATCTTGTGGCACAGGGCATTAACCGAAAGTTTCTTACTACTGTTGAGATCAAACTGAGAAATAGAATTCATCACTCCGAAACATGGATGGTATAGAAATCAGCCTGCATCTTACTGACAGTTAAAGCCGATTCTTCTACGAAGCGTCAGTACCATTTTCATTTTTCATTGACATCATAATTTACCTCAAGCTCATAATTCAAAGTTTATGTTTTTTTTCACTTAGGTATTGTCTCTACTATGTCGATATCTGAAGCAAATCCATAGAGTTGCGGCGTTATTTGTAGACATTTCTAAGGGTTATAGTGACAGCTGAGTGACAAGGGCTTATTGGGGCTGCTACTAACTTGGAATATGATCGACACATCCAAAGAATGACTAAGTTGTGCTTGTCCTATATCTTATTCTCGGTACTGTTATACTATAGATGCAGAACCGCCTGGGCCAAGTGCCATATTCCTTCAATGAGTCATAATACATATCTATTTGTATATCTGCATAGTTCGTCCTCAAAAGTCAAAAATCACAAATCATATTGCTAGTCAGCATACCGTCAACTACGATTTAGTTGCATATGATATTGTTTAATTCCTAATTATGAAAGATACGACCTTACGAAAGTCTCCGTTGAACTAACGACAAATACTAGTACTATGTATGTATCAGAAAACCCTGTAGGAACTTTATCGCTAGCTGAAAAGAACCTTTTGGTTGTTAACTAGCATTAAAGCGCTACAAGAAATTGCGTTGGACGCCATAATTGGCCGGGGAAAGATATCCAAGTCACACTACAAGTATAGGCAGATGATGGAGAGATACTGAGGAGTGAATCCTTGTGTTGCTCGTGGTGATAGCGGGAAGAAGGCTTTTTTTCATTTAAATAATTTTCTTTTTGTTCTTGATGATGCCGATATCAGAAAGTGAGAAGATACAAAAGTGAGCTGAGAGGGTCACATAACACATTAATTTACAGGTGTACAAAGGTAATTAATCCTTGAAATAAACATTAAGGTCAGATAATCTTTAAGTTCTAATCGTATATCCTATGTATCATGCATTATATTGTGTACATTTATCTGATAGGCAGAAATTGTGTCAAGACTGTTGGTGGCGTTCTTGAGTACAGATGACTATGGTTTTCGATTATTATTATCCTCTTCGTAAAAGAAAAGAAGAAGAAAAACTCGAAAATACAAATTATCGACAATCATGCCAGGGCAATTAAAAGCTTCGGTGTCACACATTTCCTTTTTTTTTTTCTATTCCGTAAGCCACAAAGACAGGCATGTTAATCAAGTCACAT
Organism: Davidsoniella virescens; assembly: GCA_001513805.1. Taxonomy (NCBI): domain Eukaryota; kingdom Fungi; phylum Ascomycota; class Sordariomycetes; order Microascales; family Ceratocystidaceae; genus Davidsoniella; species Davidsoniella virescens. The sequence goes on along the minus strand of LJZU01000197.1, from coordinate 7,895 downwards.
AAGCCAGCGGGTTGTTTTCACAATATTAGCTGTGATTCAAAGTAGTGATATATATACAGCTAAGTCTTGCTTGTTCATAATAAAATGTGAGATACTGCGGGGAACCTGAACGAGCTTATCTGTGTCAAATTATTATTATTAAATTTTTTTTTTTTGCTATACATTAGAGTAAAAACGTCTTTAGGCCTGTAACTGACTTATCATCTGAAAATATTATTTTATATTATATGTTGATCTGGTTCAATTTATATAGACAAGATAAGGCGCTTACTAGTGCCACTGGTACTTTGTCTTCGCTTGATTTTCTTTTTGTTTTAATTATGACTTGGTTCGCATTGTCTTTGTTTTGCCCAATTTACGTCTAAACAATCACAAACTACACAAAAAAACCAAGGAAAAAGACCTATAAATTCAGTCTAGGAATAAGACTAACAAGTGTTAGCTTCAATGATGACCTAGTATTGAAGGTTCAAACGCCCATTCATAGTTTTGGAATCTGAAAACACAGGCCATTTCCCTGCTTAATAAAATAGTGTAGAGAAACACCAGATATCACCAAACCGGAGAATATCCGAAATATAAAATAAATAAAAAAAGAGAAGAAAAAAACGTGTATTGAAAGCTCTGTGCTCTCTATTTTCTCTTGGTTTGGATTTTCTGACCACTAGTCAGATTTTCATCGAGCTAGGCTACATGACAATCAGGGTTAGCTTACTCATCATGTAAAAACAAACAAGTTACAAGCTATTCAGCCCGCCACGAAAGTTGGACAAACCCTGAATTGTTCCATATTGGGGTTAGTACTGGCTTGGTAAGTAATCTTGTTCGTGAGCCTTATTGCTCTTCTTCTATCTTGTTACTTGATCAAGGCAAGATACGACGGAGGTTTTTTTTCCTTTTTCAACTAGTTTGTTTTGATATATTGACAAACAAGAGATAACAGAGCCAACATCTAACTGTTCGTATTTCTATTTATTCATTAGAAGAGCAATAAGGAAAAATCCCCCAGGAAAACAGATTTGTGACCTTCGAGATCGGCTTGATCGTCAGCTTCTCTGCATTTACATCCGTCCTCGCCTATATAGCCTTGGATTTTAATCTGCGATTTCTTCTCTGCTAATCTACAAGATTTGGTTCGTACTTCGCCTATATCTAAGTGACGAATCTCCACCAAATCATCTTCCTTTCTACATTTTTTTGTCTTCGTTGAAAAAAAGGGAACTGGAGAACTAATCTATGTGTAGATGCTAATAATCTTCTGAATTTGCTTCTACTCGCTAAACGCCTTCTATCGAGGTCCCGCGTAACAAGTGCTACATATGTATCAATATTCTGCAATTCGAAGTGTTGTGCTATCAGGTTTTCTGTTGTCTTTGTGATCTTTTTGTGCCCCCTTTTTGTAAGTGATAAAAGCTACAATATGGGAATCATTAGGAAGACCGGATTGTTACAAGGCTTTCCCGTCTCCTATACTGACGCATCTGGGTGAGCATGAGGTAATACTAAGTCTTGATATTAGCCGTAAAAGATATATGGATTTTACGGGTGCAATGAAAGCTGCTACTCTATTCCCTGAGATCTTCAATAACTACGACTTTGTGCTCCAAAAGAGGGGACTAGGACGAGGAAAGATGCAGATGCTGAAGAGAAAAAAAACCAAATGGTCGACTGGAAACGAGCCCCGACTAGGAGTAGGAACATGGGATCCGTGGCTGTGGTATCTAGACTGGGATTCCATGGTATCATCTACTTTTTGGGTTCTTCAAACCAATCCTAGTCAATGTGTTGAGCAACGCAAGCTAGTCTTTCATGCTGTTTACTGTCGTTGACTTATCGGAATTATAGAGATCACTGAATGTACGAATACATATGTACTAACGATATTCACGTTGTGTCCGAAGAAGCATAAAGCTCGTTCAACAGCATAACCAGCGTACCGCCGAACATGTTGTCAAAGCCTATAAATTTATACCATTCCCTGAAATAATGAGCTTGCGTTACCAAAATGCTGATACAATTATCGTGCACTCAGAACGAGCAATGAAAGCTCGAGCCTCATACACAGGGAATCTGAATAGTGAACCAGACTTTCGACATGACAGGTTGACAAGCAAATGGGCACGTTAGACATGGTATATGGCCTTCAGCATTACCTCTTGATTCTTGGACTGCTAATATCCTGAACCTTGTCTCATGAAGCAATATTCTGTAACGTTTTTAGTGGTATGTTGAATTTTTTTTCCCGCTATAAATCCTTAACTATAAGTACACAACATGTAAATTCGTATCGTCTTTTCCCTGTACATTACATACTTTAACTGTTACAAAAGGCCATATATATCTGGGACGCTACAAATATCTAGAGAATATACTACTAGATGAGGCCTTTTTTGCTGAAGTATTGTAACGCTTATAGACATTGATTGTTGCCTGCTATTAGGGGATATGTCTCTTCACACGTAGTAGATCTCCAATACTGATCGATATGTACTAACGACTAGATATCCGTCACCTGACTACTGGAGTTTGATTCCTACTGTCTAGAATACAACTTGAAATGTATCTGTACATACTCAAGGATATTGATGATAACATACAGATATGTATGTACTATGCGTATTAAGCTAATGCTACCGGCCCAGGACTCCTGAACTACCGGGTTTGAGTTTGAGTTCGTGCATACTCGACCCGATTATTGGTAACGAGAGCGCCCGGTAGCTACGGCCCTGCATTTGCATTGGAAGAAAAAAGCGCATAATGCCATACAAATTTACAATACATTTGATAAGAGCTTCTTGCATTCGTAACATCACGGCCTAGATCCTGATGTCTTGTAGGACGGAGCGTAGCATTTATATATATCCTTAGTTAGGTGCATTGAGGGCAGACCAACATGTCGATCATGCTTCCATCAGAGCAGCACCGGGAACCGGCAAGGAAGAGAAAGAAAAAGAAAAAAAAAAAAGAAAGAGACCCAATAGGATTACGGAAGATGTAAACGACCTGCGTTCGTGCATACGGAACAATCATATATTCCACTATCATGCTGTATCTTTTGCGTCTGTTGGAGCCCGCAGGAGTGCCTTTTAGGTATATCTATATACGCACTAACAAGGAAAAAAAAAGTGCGCGAACAGGGCCTCATTATCGTTAAGGTGCTCGAGATCTTCCTCCCCTCCCACAGAGCCGGGCCTTCTTTGAGAATACTTGCATGAAAGAAAGGGGAGCTTGTATATGTAGGAATGAAATATAGGAATACCGGCAAGTCGGGCATCATCGTGTTCTACTTGTGGAAGTTGAGTAGTAATGACTAGAGAAAGAGAGAGTTTAGGCTAGAGTTAGGAAGAGGAAGAGAAAACTAAAAGCCACTTTCGTGGCATATTTCCGACTTCGACTTTATCTGGTTATGGCGTGAGGATGTGACCCAAAGGACACTGCAGGTTGAGTAGGTTAAGCTTGTCGAAGCTTAGTGGGTGCTACATTGATTGACAGTCAACTAGGGCTTACTGAACACAGATATGGAGGAAAGGCCCAAAGAGATCGAGTCAAGTGATAATAGCAAGCAGACAGTATCAAAAAGCTGACTACAGATACTGCCTAGACTATACCAAATAGATCTGCAACCCCCTTCTATTCCCTGAACAGAGAAGTGTAAAAGTATATAGCAGGAAGGAGAAGGGTTTCGGTCCCGGGCCCTTAGATTTCTAGAGAGTTGGAAAAAAAAAAAATATTAGTGGAAGAACACAAAAAACGCCTCCTCGCATGGCATTTGACGAGGATTTTGCTGGGCTGCTTAGGCGAGAGCCGCGTCTTTCTTCCTCTTACTTTCAACGATATAAATGTAGATGTACGCATGCAGGATGCGCTACATTGACACTAGTAGAAATGTGAGACGTTGTGCACTAGATTAGTAGACCTGTTTTAGTCTTAGATATCTCGGTAGTGGTACATTCCACCAAATCAAGACGTCACGATTCAACCACTATTCTCAACTAGTTATGATATCTAGGTGTTGCGGGTAGTTCAACATATGAACCGTGGCTGGTAGTTGTGTAGTCATAATGTATGACCAGGAAGATAGTGAGCTTCTCCTCATCACAACACTTAAGCTGTTAATAAGCCCCTGAGACATACATGAAGAACAAGAATATTTATTGTCAATGTCACATGAGTCGTTATTTCATCGTGCAACGTAAGTACATGTATGTACAGATATATAGAGAACAAAAGAATAGTCGTTCGTATCGGGACACAGTATGGTACGGCGCCATAACAGAATCGCCTTATCATCCAGCCCTAGCATCCTGAATACATTAATGGGTGGCTAAACTCCACGAGAGAAAGAAATAACAGCTCCTAATAGAGAGTTGAGCCAGACCTTTTGCTTTGGTTTGGCCCAAGCTTCTCATCACCGACTGGCTGTTCTGGGGGGTGGGGGGGGCATATCTGGTCCTTTTTTTTCTAATAACTTTGGCTAGTCTGAATCGTTTTGACACGAATAGACAGACTTGTTGGTTAAACCTTGCTAACAATGATACTCTCCTACTCTTACATTGTGTACCAAGGACCCTTCTTTGCGGTTGCAAGTAGTGCTACTCTCAGTATAGCCTGTTCAAACGTGTCCGAGGCCCTGCAGTACCCGGGATTAAGGTACTGTCTCCTCTACTGACGACCCTTCTGGGCCATGGCAGGTTTTCTGTTTAATGCTCTTAGTTTTTTTTCTTTTCTTGTTTCTCTATTCCAAGGTTCTGGCCAGTCAAATAGAAGGGGGCTAACAGGGGCTCTAGGGCAGATAGACATATTCCCTTGAATACGGCTTAGTGGGTGTTTCAACACATTCTCCCTTCCGATTCCCCAGCCACAACATACGGTTGAGAGAAATCTTGAACTTTTCTTATGTATGTATGGAAAGTAATCGCAAACACTCATACTTTATGAATTTACGAAGGGGCCATTGGAAGACCATGGCAATACTTTTTCTTATTTTAAACATTTATGAATCAATGACGATATCCGTTGATGCTTCACTTTTGATGTTATACTCTCCTTATTTTTCGCCTTGAAAGTGGCAAAAGCCTCCAAAAGGCCGTCTCTTTAGCTGGTTTCGTCACTATAAATGGGCACAAATTGGTCAAGACGGGCTACGGCGAGAAAAACTCAAGACACAAAGTGGCACGAGTCCACCGAACGAGCCTATTAAACCAGCCCTTGTCTTTTCTAATATTTGTGTGTGGCCTTTGTTCTGTCCTGGTTTTCTTAAGTGCGGCTCGTGGAAAAGAAGAAATGGCCCGAGCTGTATTTTTTGGGAGATGAAGACGTGCATATGGCAGAATAGTAAAAGCTTCAACGATTTCAGTGTACAAAATGTGTGTGGCGTATCTAAAAGATGGCCTGTGATGTAATGTGCATCTTTTCAATTTATCAAGGGGGCTGAGCAAGTTGTGTCACACGGTCTATCATTCATTCTTGTATATCTCCTACCAAGTCAAGAAAAGAAACGTTGTTCTCAAAGATTTCGAAGTATATTGACCCTTTCTTTTTTTTTTTTATTGAGGCAAACAGACAAATAACCAATATATATCAAAACTATTGAAATCATGGCAATATACGTACATATATGTTGATGATGATGCGCCATAGCTGCATCTCCTCATCTTAACATTCCTAATTGCTAAAGAAACCAATTACCAAATCTTGTACCTGCATGATGGAAAAAGGAATATAATGCTATTTAAACAAGCTGCACAATCAAGACCTGATTGTGAGCAGGGTGCTATGTATTGTGTGAACGAAGCGAAATACATATTAGGTGCTCAGGCACAAAAAGGACCAAGAGGATAATGATGATAATGATAAGAAAAAAATATCAAATTCGCCATTGCAACTTTATGAATATTGTCTGGTCAGACCTTGCACAAAAACGGTAGTTACCTAGCAATTCGCCATTCGATGTTGCATCTGGGCCAGGCACAACAACCCTTTGTTCTTTATACGCGTTCACAAAATTGGGCCCCCACTTTCCATCCAGTGTTCCTAGTCCCAAAAGAACCTCTGATTGCATAAAAGAAGGCGTCTCGGTGCAGTTTCCAGTTGTAACACTAGTGCATATTATTTGTGCTTGACACGTATGCATGCACAACGACTGTTTGTGCACGCCTGGCAACTGCCGCGGTTCGTTCTTTTTTCTGCCAATGTTCGTTGTTTGAACAATGGCATTTTATGTTTTGGTTCCTTGTTTTTATTTATGCATTGTAAACAATAAACAGGCATAACAACGCCAAACCCATAATAGCGGGATTTCCTTGTTTTTATGCAACTTTGCATTTCTGCTCTTCGCACTGTTGCAGTACGATGATGTTAATTTTGACTGTATTTTTGCTTTGGTTCAGCCATTACTTTTTTGATTCTTTTTTTTTAATTCAAACTTCCCGTAGTGTGAATAAAGATATATTTTAATCTCGTTCCGTTCCCGAGCCTGGTCTGTTCTGCTCTCCAATGAATAGCTTCAACAAAAGACGTGCACGAGAGCATCATCGTCAGCCTCCCCGCTGGTCCAGTGCAAACTTTGACAGCCTCTGGCAAATTGGAGGGTGGACAGACCACCGTAAGAGGTTGAACCGCTTTCTATACATGTAGAGAGCTAAAACAGGACAAGAAGAACGAATGGCTCGAAGAGAGGCAGAGCGCATCTGAACATGGAGAAGCAGGGTGTTCGGGCCATTTTCTTTGGACGCTCGAGCCAAAGCTTACCTAAATTAGTGGTAGACGCTGAAGAGGCGTTTTTCTCTTTGTCTTTTTGCCGTTTTGGGACGAGTCATTCAGATATTGTAGAGTAAAGGAAAACAAGAGTTGGAACGTGCCACTCAGTTATCATCCAGTACTATCACCACCAACACACCAATTCGCAAAACAGACAATCACATTGAATACCACCTATATATCTCCTGCTGCACTCTTTCCCTTGGCTTTCTCAAGTGTTACTCACAATTAACCCTTGACATCGTCATGTGTGACTTAACCACCACGTCTGATGCCGCACTGGCCGCTTCGGGTTATTCGATGGCAAGCCATCATGTATCCTTCTTCTCTTTGGCAGCAGTACGTCGTAGCATCACTGATTGATGAAGAAGACCGGAGAAGAGGCATAGTCGGCGACTATACGACAGTATTGTTAGTTCAGATAGATAGGCGAGCAGAGGGAGAAAGAGGGAGAGGCAACAGATCAGGGCCAAGGAAAAGGAACATATTCTTTCCAGGGCGCTCCATTCCCAAAGCCACTCTTCAAAAGATAAAATGATGGGCTCAATACCAGAAGCCTAATAGAAGAACACAGCTCGATAGAGCCCTTCAGAAGCATTCTATGCAGCTTTCCGTTGTCACATACCAGATACACCATCGAGTCTTTTTGGTATGAAAGGGCCAGTTTTGCTTGCCCAAGGTCTCAAAACGCTGTGCAAAGAGAAGCAATAGGCAGCAGTTCGTTCTATGATGAGTAATCGCCGAGCTACTCATGTCAAAGATTTAACATCTCTCCCTGGCTTAAAGTTCCTCCTAGTGAGTGTCTTAGGCTTATATATCAAAGGGAAAGACAAGAAACAGCCGAATCTAAGCGACTGAACTAAGGCATCTCAAGATACTAACTTTGATGCCTCTTTTCTATCTAACAAGTCCTGCTATCCTCAAAGCCGGGCCACGCTTTCTCTCCCTCCCGACTAGCTATCCCGGATGGCCTGAGGCAGCCTATTGTCATCGTGACATTGAAAACTTTTCTTTTCTTCAAAGGTCATATGTTTTCTCTGAAAATTCACCCTGCATGATGCTTGTCGTCAGCCCGACAGGTGAAATTTGTCCCAAGTCAAAAAAAAAAAAAAAAAAAAAAAAAAAAAAAAAAAAAA